>JADRCH010000355.1:736373-746567 GCA_019843965.1 Rhynchomys soricoides | reverse complement strand
CTCCACATATGGCATGTCCTCCACATATGGCATGTCCTCCACATATGTCCTCCATGGCCCCATCATGTGTCTTGCCTCAGCATGAGAGTCTGTCTCAGCTGACATTACTCCGCCAATTGGCCTGAGTCCATGGAAGTGGCAAGAAGCCACCAGCACACCAGCAGAAGTTTTTTGGTGCGTTTCTTTGTATGGAACCATGACAGATTGAGCTCAACAATGCATGTCATTAGTGAAGAATCCATCATGCTTTAGCAAAACATCCTTTCATTTGTGTCTGCTTTAAGAAACCATGTTTACCCCAGCAAAACACTATCCACCACAGCTGATTTTCCAAAGAACCTTTAAATTTCCACGTCACTACCCAGTTCCTAGTTTCTGCATGCGTCAGACTGCATGGCAGAGGTCATGAGGAAAGCCTGTCTAGCTGTGCTATGCTGTGGATGCAGCTCTCAAGCTAGGGTTCATGTTACCTGTTTTCCATTAAACCTGGTTTTCAGAGATGGGCCACTTTCAAATAATTAATGTTCTCAGTTTATTAGGTTCTATGTCCAGGCACTTAAAAAAATGACCAGAGACATCTTGTTGTGTCGCATTATAAAATCATCATGGACTGGGGCTGTAGCTCAGTGGCAGAGTGCTATTCCTCACTGCACGTGGCCTTGGCTTTCATTCCCAGCTCTGCTCAAGAGAAAACCGAATAGTTGCTTTGGACAGCTGGGAAGAGTGGATACTTCTAGACCAGTGCAGCGCTGGGCCATCTCTTCCCGACTATGCATTTGATATGGTGGAGTTCCTAATGTAGGCATCAGTTTTCTTTTTTCTTTCTTTTTCCATTACTAAGGAACCTCACACCAGTTACTCAGCTCTACGTGAGTGTGGATGCTAGCACCAAAGACAGCCTAAAGAAGATCGACCGTCCGCTCTTCAAGGATTTCTGGCAACGCTTCCTAGACAGTTTGAAAGCCTTATCTGCCAAGGTAAGAATTGTGTCATTACCCCTAAAATAAGTAAATAAGAAATGAGCAGAGCCTTGTTTACTTCATTTTTCTTTAAATACAGAAAGATTAAGTCGTTTATTTTTTTCTTTTAATTTTTTAAAGATTTCTGTGTGTGAGTGTTTTGCCTGCATGTGTACTGCATGTGTAGCTCAGGGGGTGAGAAGAATATGACTATGTGGGTAGAAACTGAACTGGGGACCTCTGCGAGAGCAACTAGTGCTCCAGATCACTAGACCTCTCTTCAGAGGCCAGAGGAGGGCACGGAGCTTGAGGGAACAGGCAGTTGTAAACCTCCCCATGTGGGTGCTGGAAGCCATACTTCCGAGTCAGCAGGTGCTGTTACTTCCGAGCTGCAGGTGCTGTTAACTGCTGAGCCTCTCCTGTGCCACATCTTCAGGGTTTCTTTTGTTTTGAGACGGGGGTTCTCTGTATAGCCCTGGCTGTCCTGGAACTTGCTCTGTAGACCAGGTTGGCCTCGAACTCAGAGATTTGCCTGCCTCTGCCTCCTGAGTGCTAGCATTAAAGGCTTGCTCCATCACTACCTAGCCACAAAATGTGTTTTTTATTGTTGGTGGGGGACAGGCAGAGTGTGGGTACATGTATGTGCACATACCATGTGTGAAGACAGCATTAGGGATTGGTTTTCTCCTTAAACTTCGGTGAGGAGGGATTTCCTTTACTGCTTCTGCTATTGGGTAGTCCAGGCTAGTTCACCTCCACGTTTCCAGCTATTCTCCTGTCTCCACCTCTCATGTTGTAGGAGTGCTGGTGTTATAGATGCCACCACTGCATTCAGCATTGTCATTGGGTTCTGGGACTGAGGTTACTAGTTACTCATGTCAGGTGATTTTTATCCATGAGCCCTCTTACTGATTTTCTGGCTTAGAAAATCTTCAGATTTTTGAGGAGCAGGGGGCATTTCTCATGCAGTTATGCCTTACCAGGTTTCTCTTGAGTCTGTTGGCTTTATGTCCTTTTTGGTGTTATTGCTGGTCATGCATTTAAAGAGAGGAACATCTTCACAAGGTTCATAGTACAGTGTGCTGGGTAGCAGCATGCAGCTTGCCTACCTGGGATGTCAGCAGATAATCGAGGTTTAAGTATAAAGTTAATTTCCAGAAATTTCAAGAATCAAGCAAGTTTTCTCCGAAGTAACTGATTGTGTGTGTGTGTGTATGTGTGAGGTCAGAAGTAACTGAGTGTGTGTGTGAGCTCAGAGGTAACTGAGTGTGTGTGTGTGAGCTCAGAAGTAACTGAGTGTGTGAGAGCTCAGAGGTAACTGAGTGTGTGTGTGAGCTCAGAAGTAACTGAGTGTGTGAGAGCTCAGAGGTAACTGAGTGTGTGTGTGAGCTCAGAGGTAATTGAGTGTGTGTGAGAGGTCAGAGGTAACTGAGTGTGCGTGTGAGCTCAGAGGTAACTGAGTGTGTGTGTGAGCTCAGAGGTAATTGAGTGTGTGTGAGAGGTCAGAGGTAACTGAGTGTGCCTGTGAGCTCAGAGGTAACTGAATGTGTGAGAGCTCAGAGGTAACTGAGTGTGTGTGTGAGCTCAGAGGTAATTGAGTGTTACTTCAGCATGTGAGTAATGCATAAGAACTATTTAAAAGTCAAAGCATCTGAACTGAATATATTGGGCTGGGGAGGTGGTTCAGTGGTTAAGAGCACTGTCTGTTCTTCCAGAGGTCCTGAGTTCAATTCCCAGCAACCACATGGTGGTTCATAACCATCTGTAAGGGGATCCAATCCTTTCTTCTGGTGTGTCTGAAGACAGCTATAGTGTACTCATACATAAAATAAAATTTAAAAAAAAGTCTATACTTGCTCTTATAGAGGATGTGAGTTCAGTTCCTGGCACCTGTGTCAGGAGGCTCACAACAACTGTAACTCTAGTTATAGGAGATCTGATTTTCTCTTCTGGTTCCTATGGACACCTGTATTCGTATGCATGTGTGCGTGTGTGCACACACACAAACACACACACAGAGTCATACTTTACATACATGTAAGTAAATGATAAAACAAATCTTTAAAAAAAGTTTTAATGTCTTCTTGGAGGTAGTTGGCCCCTGTGTATACTCCTTCTCTTGTGTTCATTGTGGTATTGGGGAGCTGGAGCTGAGACCACATCTATGCTCAGTGAGTCCCTTGGTACTGAATTTTAGATCCTAGATAACTATCTCTCTGTGAATTTAAGGGCAGCCAGGGAAACACAGTGAGACCCCGTCCCTACAAAACAAACAAAACTAAACCTAAAAGCAAACATTAGCTCTGAAAACTGCGTGGTTTGGTGGCCCTGATATCCTGGAGCTGTGCTACTCACTTATTAAGGGGGGTGCATGTGATATTAATGGGGTGTTCTATACTAGTTAATATTTGTGTTTATGTGTGTTTAGGTATAGATATATGTGCAGGTCAGAGCTCAGCCTTAGGTGTCATTCCTCAGGTGCCATCTACCTTATTTTGAGACAGTGTCTCAGTGACCTGAGACTCTGATTAATAGGGTGTCGGGCCAGTGAGCCTATCTCTGCTTCTGTAACATCACAGCCAGCTTGTATACACTCGTTCTGGGGTCATACTTAGGTCTTCCTGCTTGTAGAAGCATTTAATGGACTTTAGGCATCTTTCCAACCTTGTGTCTACAATTTAAACAAACCATTGTTTGTACATGGCCCATAATTCACACTTAAACGAACATTCAGTAGTTGACCTTCCCTTCTCTGACTATGAAAAGTGTTATAGGCTGAATATTGAAATTGGGGACTAATAAAGAAGTAAGTAAAGAAATGGTACATATTAATTTATTTTATTTTATTTTTTTGAGACAGGGTTTCTCTGTGTAGCTCTAGCTGTACTGGAATTTGTTCTGTAGACCAGGCTAGCCTCAAACTCAGAGATCTGCTTGCTTCTGTCTCTCAAGTGCTGGGATTTAAGGTGTGCAGCACCATGACCTGGCTGTAATATTTTTAAAAATTGTGTGTGTGTATGTGTGTGTGTGCGCGTGCAAGCGTTCTCATGCACCACACACATGGGGTTGGCTGCAGAGACCAGGAGAAGACATCAGATCTGTGGATGGAGGTGCCTGACACGGGTGCTGGGAGCTGAACTCAAGGTCCTCTGCAAGTGCTCTTAACTACTGAGCCACATCTCTAGCCCCATCCATGATGGGTAATCCTGAGTGTCAGCTTGGTTGGAATGAGAGACTCTCAAGTGAAGAGAGAGGAGTTAAAGTGCAGTGCAGTGCTGGCTGGTCAGTGAGGGCCCTGACCTAACAGAAGGACTTCTCTCTTGGTGATAGCATTGGTGGTTGTGAAAAGCAGAAGGCGGGGCCTGTTTGGAGGAATTAGGCCACAGGGTGTGTGCTCTCTCGGGACTGTGTCTTGCTCAGCCTTTTCTGTGTGCACACTTCCCTCTCCCTGTCTGTCTGTCTCTGCTGTCTCTGTCTCTGTTTCTGTCTCTCTCTCCCCCTCCCCCTTGTCAGCTTTGAGATCACCTCCTCCCATTCACACCTCTCCCACCGGGGCTTCTTACTGACACTGTGTCTCAAAACAAAGCAGCCTCCCTATTGGAGTCCCCAACATAAGCTAGCCAAATTTTGTAATTGTTATTTGTCTCTGAAAGTTTGCTGAAGTTTTATGATGGTTGTTTGTGTGTCACTGCAAAATTGATTCCAGAAATTTCTACATCTCGATGAGCCAGATGACTATAAATACACAGAACAGAGGGTGACTTTCAGGAAACACTGCTTTTCTCTTTTGGTTGGTAAACTGTCTTTTTCTCAAAGCTAGTTGTATATTGAGGTCAGCCCTGAGAAGATTGGGGCTTGAACAGCAGTAGCAACTTGGCAACTATCTAAAAATGAGAAATGTTCTTCAAGATCTGTCTATCCACAAGGTAATAGAGTTTTATATGCACCTCCTTTGACTTTTGGCTCACATACCATCTAAAGAATATTAGCATCCATATATCTTCCAAATGCCTTCCAAATCCAGGCAGCTCCTGCAGATCCCCTGCCTGGAGGTTGTTGGTTTTCCAGTGGAGCATGAGTTTAATATCCAAACTTGACTTTGCATACAGATCTTTCAACTCAGTGTTTTAAATGGATGTTTGCAAGGGCGTCTGCAAACTGTGTGCAGGAGATGAATGGCACTGTAGATATGGTTGGTAGATCACCAGAGTCGGCTGAGTTTGGGGTGGCCAGATACTAGGCATCACCATACAAGGGACTTCCTGGTGGTGCTGGCACAAAGGCTGCCTTCCTCTGCCACGCATCTGCTGCTGACCTTTATTTTTGATGTTAGGCCTGGAAGTGTTGTTTTACATGTACAGATCTCATCTTAGTTTTAAGAAATTCTTCAGAAGACTTTAATTGACATATGACCCATTTTAATTTTTCCAATTGATTATCAGGGTCTCATGTAATGAAGGCTGACCTTAGACACACTGACCCTCACATAAAGTTGTGTTTTGGTGCTTATATTGCTGTAATCATTTTTGTGTGTGTGTGTGTGCGCGCATAATGCTTTTTACCGAAAATGTTTTTCTTAACTTTTTTCTTAATAGTCCTGTCCTATTCGTCCCTGGTAAAAATGGCTGCTGCCCTCTAACAGTTATAGATTTTTTTCTCATGTGTTTTTTTGTTTTTGTTTTTTTTCTTGATGATGGAGATAGAACTCGGAGCCTCGTGCATGCTGAGCACACGTTCTGTCACTGAGCTACTCCTCCAGCCCTATTCGATGCCCTGTCAGAGCTGTCTGAGGCTCTGCATACCCATCCAGAAACAAACGCTAATACCCCAACCACACAAACTGCTTCTTCACCCGACAAGTATTTACTGAATACTTAATACCTGGGAAGGATAATCCTAGTCATGGGCAACAGTAGACAAGGCAGTGGAGGGCCCTGTTCTTTGGCAGCACAGAGAGGTAGAAAGAGAATCATTTGCAGATAGTATACTATCCAGCATGACTTCATATTGGGAAGACCAAAAAAAGTACCAACAAGCAAAGTTCTGAGTCCTTGCATTTCAGAAAGTCAACTTAGAAATAATTTTAAAAAATTATTTATGTGTGTGTCTTTGTGTGAATGTGTGCCACATGAATGCAGGTATCTGGGGAGGCCAGAAGAGGGTGTCAGGCTCCCTGGAGCTGGAGTGACAGGCAGTTGAGAGCTGCCCTGTGTATGTGTTGGGATCCGAACTCTGGTTCTCTGGGAAAGAAGCAAGAGCTCTTAATGATGGATAAGGCTAACAGAACTGAAGCTAATTGTAAAATAGTGAGAATAAGTACCCCACATAGCTAGTCAGATCCAGACCTAAGCAGACTGTGCCACTGGCGTTCAGGTTAGCTGCAGGGCCGGATTCCACACAGATAATATGTGTGAACTGATGCGCCTGTGTAGGTGAGCCAGGGGCTTTGTGTATGGTCTTCAGTTCCTTCTTTTCTCCCTTGGCACTGCTGAATCCAATACCTTTTAAAGATTTTTTTTTTTTTATGGTTTTTTGAGACAGGGTTTCTCTGTGTAGCCCTGGCTGTCCTGGAACTCACTCTGTAGACCTGGCTGGCCTCGAACTTAGAAATCCACCTGCCTCTGCCTCCCGAGTGCTGGGATTAAAGGCATGTGCCACCACTGCCCAGCAAGATTTATTGTTTTAAATTATCTATGTGTCTGTCTGTGCGTTGGTGTGTGTGTGTGTGTGTGTGTGTGTGTGTGTGACTGCAGTTTCTGCAGAGTCCAGAAAAGGGCATCAGAGCCTCTGGAACTGGAGTTATAGGTGGTGGTGAGCTGCCTCAGACAGGTGCTGGAAGCTGAACTTGGGTCACCTGCAAAAGTAACTACACTTTTAATTGCCAAGCGATCTTTCCAGCCGCTGGGTGATTTATATAACTCTTCTATTGGTATCTTGTTGGCCAGACTCAGTTCCTTAGCCACACTCTGCTTGAGGGAACCAGGAAAATGTGCCCTTTTAACTGGGTGGCTTGCTGTGTGCAGCCCGTAGCTCAAGCAGACTGCTTAGAAAGAGGAAGGCGGCTTGGAGGCTGAGGGTGGTTTGTTGTCTACCACCAGGGAATTAGTAAGCAGCAGCCGTGAGGGCAGGGAAGCAAAAGGCTAAGGAGATGAGGAAGGAGAATTAGTTGGTAGAGAGGGATGGACAGTGGCTGTTGGTAACATGCTTGTTGAGCAAGTTGGAGGGCTAAGTGCAGATCCCCAGAGTCACATAGAAAGCTAGGCACAGTGCCATGTTCTTAGAATCCCAGCACTAGGAAACGGAGATGGGTAGATCCCTGGGGCTCAATGGCCAGCCAGCTTAGCTCACTTGCAGAACTCCAAGCCATCCACTGAGAGATCTGTCTCAAAAAACACAATGTGTGCTGGAGAGGTAGCACTTAATCATTTGCTGCTCTTCTAGAGGACCCCAATAGGTCCTAGCACAACACCTACATTATTGGCTCACTGCTCCAGGCATCCTACTCTCTCTTCTAGCCTTCATGGGCGCTGGCCTCAGGTGCACAAGCCTCCTCCTCCAACCCAAGGTAGACAGCACCGGAGAAATAACCCCCAGGGACATTCTCTAGCCTCTGCTTTCATGCATACAGATAAGCACACACATGTACATGTGGGTACACACAAAGTTGCATGTGCACCTGTATGCCAAGCCCTGCCCCCCCCCCAAAGAAATAATAAAAAGGAAAGAATCAGTTCATTGAAGAGGGGAAAGAAGCAGCTTAAATATTGGAGATACACAAGGTTGGTACTGAAACCGTCTCAGTGGTTTGTTGGAGATGGGCAACAGTATAGTTACTACATTTTTATTTTATATGTATGAGTGTTTTAACCTGTATGTCTGTGTACTGCATGCATGCAGTGCCCAAAGAGACCAGAAGAGGGTGTTAATCATCTGGAACAGGAATTACAGACAGTTGTGAGCTGCCGAGTGGTGCTGGGAATCGAAACCTGAGTTCTCTGTAAGAGGACTGCTAAGCCATCTCTCCACTTATTTATTTATTCATTGATTTATTGATTCATTCATTTATTTGAGATGTGACCTGACCATGTAACCCTGGTTGGCTTGGAACTGACTTTATTAATCAGGCTAGCTTCAAACTTAATGGAGATCCCCTGTCTCTGCCTCCCAGGTGCTGGGATTAAGGATATATGTCACCATGTTTGTTTTTGTTTGTTTTTTTTTTTTTAAAGGCAGGGCCTCTTGTAGCCCAGGCTGGCCTCAAACTTGGTTTGTAACTATGAATGACCTTGCGTTTCTGATCCTCCTTCCTCTACTAATTTCTGCCCTGATGTTTATCAATGATGGATTGTGACTTCAGAATTTAAGCCAAATAAATCCTTTCCTGTTCCTTTCTGACCAGAAGTTGCTTTTGGTCTGTGTACTTTCTCACACCAAAGAACAAAAACTAGAACGGGATTCTGAGCATGGGGCAGTGAAGTTGATGATTCAGCTTAGCCAAGATATGTCTGGAAAGTGAACGGGTGAAAGTCCTCAACCTAAGAGGAGAGAATTTCTACCTGTATAGCTGAGAGAAGGGAACTAGAATTTTGCTCTCATTTTACTGTTACTCTTCATGTGTATATTTAAAAGTAGAGAAGGCACTGAATGTGTATGTAGACACAGGAAAGCTTGCACAGTTGGAGGTCTGCATCGTGATGGTCTTTGGTGCTGTCTGGGCATCAGGAAGTGAATTACACTGGGATAAGGGGCATGGGCTGTACCTTGAGGCAGACTTTTCATGGTCTCAGCGATGCTGGCAACTGATGGATAGCCCAGAAGCCTGCGGCCCTTCACCACGCACAGTGGCCATTAGAAAAAACTGATTTTTTTTCCTTTTTCTTTTCTTTTTACATTTATTGTATGTGTGTGTGAGTATGTGTGTGTGTGAGTGTGTGTGAGTGTGCATGTGTGTCCTCACTTGTTTGGAGGTCAAAGGACAACTTTTGAGTTGGTTCTGTCTTTCCACCATGTAGATTAAGTTCGTAAGTCCCAGCGCCTTTTACCCCTGAGGCTGTCTTGCTGACCTCGGTGGCTTTTTTTCCTTTGCTAATGAGCTCTCTTCATAACCTTTAATTTCTTCACAAGAGAGATCCTTCAGGGCTGCTCATCTCCTGGCCTGTTTTAAACTTTGAGCCCAGCCATCCCCATTTTGGAATTTTTGATTTTGGAATGTTTGATTTATTAAAAGCAGTGTTTAGGGGGAAAGGGAAATTAAAAAGAATGATCAGGAGCTAATTTCTTTGGCTGGTTGAAGCCAGAAGGAAGGAAGCACTTTCTCAAATTTACATCTGAAAAACCATTTTATTAGTGCTTTCAGGAAATGAAGATCCTAGAGACCATTTGGGGGTCTGTTTGATTTCTGGCAATTTAAAGATAACTTGCACCTCTGCTGAGGATCTGCAAGAAGGCACTACGTGTGGGAAAAATTCATTCACCTTCACAGGAATAAAAGAATTACTCCATTAGTCCTTGAGGTATTGGCTTGGAATAAATACCATTTATATCCAGCTATTTGTTCTGTTCCTAAATTCAGCCACGCAGTGGGAAGAAATGGGTTGTAGCTGGGACCAGTCAGAAATGTTCAGTTTCACATAAAGAGCAACTTTTGGAGTTTATGTGGTACAGGGGATGGAAGCTTTGTGCATGCCAGGCAAGCAGTACTGTTCCCTCCATGTGTCGCCTGAGCTGCAGCTCTGGCCCTCACGTGATTACAGCCTCTTTAGCCGCTGAGCCTTTTCTTCCCCCAGGGTTAAGGCTGGGTTTGCTTTCATTCTCTGAGGATGGGAGGGCTGGAGTTAGAATTGGAGGTGACAGGAGTCCACCTGATTGTTCTGAACCTCATAACCTCATAATCTCCAGTCTATGAAATTGTCACCTGGCCCTCAACTTAGGGGTGTTTGGTGTTTGTTGTGGTAGTTAACTATTCAACATATATGGGCAACATTTCAATTCTAAAAGGGTACAATTGGATCATTCTGTACACATTTTTGATAGGTTCTCTATGTGTACTTGTGTACATGTGAAAATATGTGTGTGTGTGTGTGTGTGTGTGTATGTATGTATTTATGTGCGGAGTTTGGAACTCAGGGCTCTGTGCATGTCAGGTGAGTCCTCTACCACTGAGCCATGCCCCCAGCCCCTCCTTTGGGAGATTCTAGGCAGGTGCTCTACCACTGAGCCACGCCCCCAGCCCCTC
>JADRCH010000355.1:723045-736363 GCA_019843965.1 Rhynchomys soricoides | reverse complement strand
CTAGGCAGGTGCTCTACCACTGAGCCACGCCCCCAGCCCCTCACTGGGGGATCCTAGGCAGGTGCTCTACCACTGAGCCACGCCCCCAGCCCCTCCCTTGGGAGATTCTAGGCAGGGGCTCTACCACTGAGCCACGCCCCTAGCCCCTCACTGGAGGATTCTAGGCAGGGGCTCTACCACTGAGCCACGCCCCCAGCCCCTCACTGGGGCATTCTAGGCAGGTGCCAACCATAAACCATCCCCTAGCCCTTCACTGGGTTCTATTGCTGAGCCAACTTACATTCCTAACAAAATGTTTTTCAAACCTCTTGTTATTATGCAGATAATCTTATCTTTTATTTATTTACCATGCCTGTCTCCATTGTCTATTTGTTTGTTTGTTCAGGCAGGGTTTGAACTCAGGGTCCTTCTGTTGTTACCTCAACACTGGAATCATAAGCACTTGCTACTATGTCTGGGTTCACTCACTTTTTAATGCTTTCTACGTCTACCATCTTAATTTTCTTTGACCACAGTTGCTTCCTTATAGAACTATGTTGACCTCCTAGCTGAGAGGTCAGGTGAGCACACCCTGGAACTGTGCATGTGTCCATCTTTACTCGATGCTGTTTTGTTCCCATGTGTTTCCCAGCAGACACTGAGTCAAGTCCCTGGTCATGAGGCCATCCTCATTGTGTCTTTAATCAATGCTACTTAGTATCCCCTCCCTCTCTCCTTTTTTCCCCTCATCTGTTTCAGTGGAGCCACTCAGGAGATAGACTTGTAGCATCCTTTGGCTAGTAGTCCATCCTCCATGTTGTTTACTAAGGATGCCCCTCAGGAAAGCGATCTGAGTGAAAGGCATGATCACGGGCATGCCAGTGAGTGCTCTCTGCTTTTTCTCTTGGAGACTCAGCTTGCTATCATTTCTGATTCATCTTGAAAAGTCAGGCTCAACAGTCTGTCCCCACAGACACAGCACAGTATAAACTTTATAGGCTCACTTCAAGGGTGGAGTCATCCTCTAATAGTGTTAGTTTTAAACATGCGTGCACACGTGTATGTGTGAGTGCAATGCCTGCAGGGGCCAGAAGGAGATGGTAGATCCCTTGGAGCTGGAATTACATGTGGTTGTGAACTACCTGATGTGGGTGCTTGAAATTGATCTTGAGTCCTCTGCAGAACAGGGTATGCTTTTAACCGTCAATCCAGGTCCCCTCTTAAAAGTTTTATTTAATTATTTATTATTATGGTTACTGTTTGTGGTTGAGTGCCTCAGGACACGTGGAGAAGTCAGAGAACAACCTTGGACAGTTGGTTCTTTGTTTTTATGTTTGGCAGGTGTGTTTAAAACAGCTGAGCCATCTCCCTGGCCTGTCCTTCCTCTTGCAGGTTCAGCCACAGTGGAAACATGGGAAGTTTTATTCAAGTTGTTTTTAACCAGTCTTCTTTATTTTTGAGATCCAGCATAGGGACATTTATTGACTTAAGTTAAAGAACCCAAACATTTCTAAACTCTAAAATCTTGTGATCAAACAATCAAGTCCCAGTAAGGGGGTCATTTCCCTACTGTTTGGAACTAGGACATCTGGGTCAACTTAAGCAATAGTTGTGGAAAGTAGATCTGCCATTGATCTCATTGGCTTATCGGAGGGATGTGTGTGGTTACCAGTCACCTAGCATTCCTGTCAAACTGACCTTGCCTTGGGAGTTTGGGGAGACCTGTGATGCTTGTGTGGAGTGTTTCTCCCTCACCCCTGTCTGTGTTCTATATATCTTGGCTGCTTCTGTCCATGAGTTTACTGCAGGAATAATGGATGGGCTGTGTCTCTGGGGATACTGCCAGGGGATTGGCTTTTCTATCCATATCTTCAGACACAGAAGCGTAAGTGATGAGAGCTGATGTGGCATCTGGGTGGGGCTGTGTCATGAGCATCTGCTTATTGATTTTGGTGACATTGTTCTCTGACCTCTATATGATGCTCTGTGCTTAGGGACCCACTCTGTCACCTCAAGGCAGTGCTCTTCAGTCATGAGAGCCCACACCCACCTGTTACTACATTCTTTTACAAATTGAATATGAAAATCACTGCCTGTCATTAAACATCCCTCTAGAACAGGTTTTTCCAGGGTTTCGGTGGGAGCGAGAGACTAATAAAACAAACTCAACCTTAGCTCACCCTCCCTCTCCTAGGATCTTGCTCTGATAGCTCATATAGTTAATTTGGCAGGACCTGGAAGACAAGCCTTTGGAGGGATTCTCTTGATTGGGTTAATTTCAGTGGGAAGACCCACTCCAAAGGAGGGGTGCACTGTTCCCTGGGCCTGGTCCAAAGTGCATAGAAGGGAGGAAGTGGGCTGGGATGAACATTTGAGCGTGTGTTGCTCACTCCTGTTTGCCTGGATGCAGTGTGGCTGGCTGCCTCTTGCTTCTGCTGCCTTGCCTTCCCCACCATGATGGATTGTACCCTTGAACTGTGAGCCAAGATAAATCCTTCCTTAGGCTGCTTTTGTCAGGATATTTTATCACAGCTATAGAATTAGAAACTAGCCCACATGTCTATACTGAGCCCTGCTTTCCATAGGAATATCTGCCTCAGCCATGCTGGGGTTCACAGATACCGCCTGAAATACCGCTGTAAGTGTGTTGGCTGAATGGCCACAACATAGATCGGTGGACTGTTGCTTAGTTCTGAACATCTTGAGACTGTTATCTCAGCATGCTAGAAGGGCTCCACTGGATAGTCTCACTCCTCAGCATTTGTCTGTGAGCTTTATCATTCCCATAGGCTAAATTTTTAGAAATGCAATTACCAGATCAACAGCATTTGGTATTTTCTAGAATCCTTAGTCACGTTGCCACGTTAATTTCCAAAATGTCTGTGCTGAATCACAGTCCCACCATGAGGGAATGAGTGTGCCTGTCTAGGAAGCGCTGCATATTGCTATTTAAAAGGAACAACCTGTGCCAATTTGATAATCCAAAATGTGCCTCATTACTGCTTCAATTTGCAGCCCTTTGATTACTAGTAAGTCGGTGCCATATTTTAGGAGACCATTTTATCTTGTTTTGACACCACCTCAACTAGTTTGTCTTGAATTGCAACTGTCAAGATAAATCACTGGAATTAAGAGAGCTGTAGGCCTGGGCTGTAATAACCTCACCTGGAATATGCAGCCTAATTAGAAGCAGCAAAATTCCAACATGTAATTGTATAGGCTTGAACATTTTATTATGACACCTAAGGCACCAGAGAGAGCAGAGGATACCGCAACATACAGCCTTGGCCTTTGCTCTGACAGCTGACGGTATTGCAAGTTCCTGCTTGATCAACTGGCTTCCTCACTTAGACAGTGGAGGGGACACTGGAATAGTTTATTTTATTAAAAAGTTTTTTTCCATTCATTAATTTATCTCTCTCTGTATTTGTGTGTGAGCGTGGGCCTGCCAAGACATGCATCTGGAGATCAGATGACAACTTGTAAGAGTCAGTTCTTTCTTCCAGTCATGGGGGTTCCAGGGCTTGAACTCAGGGTCTCAGGCTTGGCAGTAAGCACTTTTACCCCCTGAGCCATCTCATTGGAATAAAACTGTTTAATCTGTGAATATTTTTATATATAATACCTAAAGGCTTACAAACTTGACTGTTGGGACTGGAAAGATGGCCAGCAGGACACTGGACAGTCATACCGTACCTGTAACTGCAGCCCCAGGGGATCCAGTGCCGTCTTCTGGCCTCCTTGGGTGTCTATACGCATGTATACACTCCACCCAGATGTGGACACTATTTTGTTTCAATGCTGTGTATATGCCAGTAAACTCTGTAATCCAAACGTTCAGACCCATTCTTCCTAGAGTAGATTTGCCTTAGCCTGCTCTGTGTAGCTTTCACCTTCTTATCAAAAACTACACTTTCAAGAGGTAGGTTGGTCCACTATGGTTTCCTGGTCTGCGTTGTGTGCTCCAGGCCAGCCAAGGCTACATAATGAGATCTGTTTCAAACACACAGACAAACACTTTTTAAAAACCACAAAAGCTAAACTGTGTTCTGGATTGAAATCTTGCCCTGCATGCTGAGTCTAGGCAGAATTTTCATCCTCGTGTCAAGGGTAACAGAAGAGTTGGTGCCACCACTCAGCTCCAGCACCTGGGATGGGAAGATGAGGAGTCCAAGGTCTTCTGTGGAGTTAAGTACGCATGCACGCACACACCAAATGCACAGTAAAAGGATTGGGGGTGGAGGTGATCCTTTCCTAGGAAAGGAGAAGACATAGCTTTATAAATTCACATCCACAAAGCCCAGACTGTAATAGTGAGAGCTGATGACATTTGTTGAGGTGCTGTTGTGCTTTGCCTAATTGGACTTCACAGTCTGTTCTCAGATACAAGACAGACTGTAACTGTTCAGACACAAAATCCATTTTTGGTTCAAGGCTAGAAGGAGAACAAGTGGAGGACCATTCAACCTTTGGCCAGAATGTATTAATCCTTGCATGAGAGTATTGACTCAACATTTGTATTTTTGCATGTGTGACAGGGTCTTTCATATAGCCCAGACTGGACTTGAACTCACCCTGTAACCCAGGCCACGTTTGGATTTGAGAGCTTCCTTCTTTAGTCTTCCAAATGTAGGGACCATTTCTTAAATGGTACTTTTAAATGATTCCTTTGTAGAGGCCATTCGTGTGCTTTGTGATTTTTTTTTTTCACAAATATACAGTTTTGGATGCCACTGGTAAATGATACTTAAATTTTTAATTTTCAAAAATTATTATAGATATGTAGGAATTATATTTTTTGGATACTTAACTTATATTACAGAGTCTTCTAAACTGATTAATTTATTATTTTATTAATAATTATTTTATTAACTATATTAATATCAACTAATTATAATAAGAATTACTTCATTAATTCTAAAATGATTAATTCTTTAAATCAAGTCATATGGTATGTTTAAAAAGATCTTTTAAGTCTGTGTGTGTGTGTGTGTGTGTGTGTGTGTATGTGCTGGCACACACTGTAGTGTATGTGCAACAGCACATACATGAAGCAGTGTGTGTGTGTGTGTGTGTGTGCATGCCAGCACATGCATACCACAGCATTTGTGAGTCAGCACAGATATGGAGGTGGACAGCTTTCGAGCATTGGTTCTGTCCTAGCAGCATGTGTGTCGCCAGCATCAGACCCAGGTTGTGAGGTTTGGTTGCAAGCACTTGTTCCTGCGGAGCCATCTCACCTGCCCACAGTATTCTTTTGTTCGTTGTGTAGGACCAGCTTTGCTGTGTGGTGCAGTTGCTAGGAAGGTCTACCACGACCTTCCCATGGTCTTCTGGATTCAGGAGGAACATTCGCTGTCTCACCAGGAGTAGTATTTTGCTGTTGATTTCTTGCAAATGTCATTAGTCTGGAGAATGTTCCTTTTGTTCCCAGGGCCCTATGGTTTTTTAAATTATGAATAATTGTTGAGTTCACATACTTATTGTTGTTCTTTTTTTTTTTTTTTAAGATTTATGCATATGAGTACACTGTTGCTGTGTTCAGACACACTAGACGAGGGCATCAGATCCCATTACAGACAGTTGTGAGCCAACATGTGGTTTCTGGGAATTGAACTCAGGACCTCTGGAAGAGCAGGCAGTGCTCTTAACCACTGAGCCATCTCTCCAGCCCCTTATTGTTATTCTATTGAGTAAATTCTGCCCCTTTCTTCTGCTGATATGGTGAATGGCACTGATTTTCAAATACCAAGCTACATTCCATCTTAGTGGGTCAGTGTGTATCTATTTTGTGTTACTAAATTGTTTTGTGTATTAATATTTAAAAGCTGTTTCTGTGTTCCAGAGAAATGCTGAACTATTTAATCTTCTTTTTTGAAAAGTTTTATTTTTATTTATGTGTTCTCTCTGTGTTATGCAGTTGCCCTTGGTGGCCAGAAGAGGGAGTCTTCTCCAGGGGCTGGAGTTACAGATGGTTGTTAGTGGACTCATGGGAACCGAACCCAGGTCCTCTGCAAGAGCAGCAAGCGCTCAAGCCCTGAGCCATTTCTCCATCCCCAATTTCCTTCCTTAATATTTTTAATTTCCTTTTCTTAATTTTGAAATTATTTTATTGCTTTTTTTTTTTTTTTTTTTTTAATGTGTATTAGTCTCTTGCCTTCATACAAGTCTGTGCATCATGTGTGTGCCTGGTGCCCAAGGATATTGGAAGAGGGCTTTGAATGCCCTGGAACTGGAGTTACAGCTGTGAGCCATGTGGGAGCTAGAATCAAACTCAGGTTCTCTGAAAGCAGTTCATGCTCACAACAGCTGAGCCGTCTCTCCAGCCCCATTAAAAATAGTTTTGATGGGTGTTGGTGGTGCAGGCCTTTAATCCCAGCATTCAGGATACAGAGGCAGGTGGATCTCTGTGAGTTTGAGGACAGCCTGGTCTACAGAGCCAGTTCCAGGACAGCCAGGGCTACACAGAAAAACCCTGTCATGAAAAAGCAAAAACAAACAAAAATTTATTCCTTTCCATTTCACACGTGTATCTAACCCCCCAACACCCCCCACCTCCTCTCTTCCTCCCCCTCCCATCCTCACTGAACCCCTCTTTCCCAAGAACTCCCTCCTATTTTTATGCCCCTCCCCATGCATCTGAGTTTAATTAGGGCTGCTCAAGCAAGCTGACCTGTAATTGGTCAGAGCATTGCAGTGATCCCATAAGTACAAGGTGCTCCTCCTGTGCTCTGGAAGAGTTGAGGGCTACAGTTGAGCTCCATTAATGGCTGTGGTACTGCTCCCATTTTCTATCCCTTTGATCAGTTTTAGAAAACTGCAAGTACTCCATCACTCCATGTCCATGGGTAAAACTGATGGTAATTGTCCCATCATGCTCTGCTTTTGCCTCTCCAGCTCTCTCCCACCCTGTGCTTCTGGTCTCTCCTCAGTTGTTCCATTTACAGCAATAGATTGTTGTATTCCTCTCTCCAGTTTCTTTTAAGGATGTTATTCAGCTTTTAAAAGCCATACATGTGTTCTTATTCTCTGTTTCTCTGTCTCTCTTTGTCTCTGTCTCTCTCTATCTCTCTCTCTCTGTTTACATGTTAGCGTGTGTGTGCACAAGCCATGGTACATGTGGTAAAGTCAGAGGGCAGCTTTCTGTAGTGGATTCGCTTCATCTGTTGAAGTGTCTCTCTTATTTCTGCCAGTGGGCAGCGTACTCCAGGGTTGATGCCCCTTTAGGTCCCAGCCGATTCTCCTGCATCCGCCCCCCATCTCTCAGTATGAATGCTGTGATTACAAATGTGAGCCACCACGTCTGTCTTTTTACATGCGTTCTGTAGGTAGAGTTCAAGTTGCCATGCTTACATGGTAAGTCCCTTCACCCAACAAAAGTGACTTACAGAGCAAAGGGCTTATTCTGGCTCATGATTGAGGCTCAGTGCAGCAGCAGGGTGACAGGGAGGTCAAGGCTGCAAGCACCTGAAGCAGCTGGTCACATGGCATTCAGAGTCGGGACCAGAGCACCGAATGCATGCTGCTGCTCAGCATCCTTTATACATAGATCGTCCAGGATACCAGCCAGGGAATGGTCCTGCTCACAGTGAGGATGTGTCTTTTTCACATCAGTTAATATAGTTAAGATCATCCCTCAGGCACATGCTCAGAGACCCATCCCCCATGCACTTTTGGATTCTGTTAAGCTGGCATTAACCAATGTGGGCAACATGAGATGCTGTCTCAAAACAAATAAATAAAAGCTATCTTTAAGTCGTTTCTTGCTCTGTTTAACTCACATGTCTTCTGGTGAGGATCTTCTGTTGCCATCTCTTTCGTCTTTGAGGAAAAGATGGCCAAGCCTACTTGGAACTCTGCCAGACTTGGGAAGCTGGAGACAGTATTTTTTTCTTTTTGTTCCTTTTAAAAATTACTTTATTATTTTTAATGTGTATGGGTGTTTTGCCTGAGTGTACAAACTATTTCCTGGTGGCCATGGAATCCAGAAAAGGACATCAGATCCTTGGAGTTTCAGATGGTTGTTATCTGCTATGTGGGTGCTGGCAATCAAACCTGGTTGTTCTGGAACAGCAGCCCATGCTCTTTTCTGTTGAGCCATCTCTCCAGCTCCAGAGACACTATTCTTCAAGATTGAAGGAGGCCTCAGCTACATGGAACCCACTGTGGGTCATCAGTCTGTAGCTTTCTTCCCCATGACAAGAAATGAATGTTTTTGCTGAGACAGAGTTTCTATTTCAGTAAAGAAAGACTAAAGATCAATACATATTAAGAAGTTAGAACTGAACTGCAAATTACCCAGAGAGTAAGAACTTGGGAGGGAATAGAGAAGTTAATGAAACAGAAGACCATCCACAGAATAGAGATGATATAAAAACCAAAGTTGGCCCTTAACAAAGAGCCTGTAAGACTGCGGAGTCAGTCAGTGAATCGAGATAAGACAAATGTGGAATATAGGGAATGGAAAGGGGTGTGGCTGTGGAGAGACTCCGTGACCAAGGTGCTTGTAAGAGGAAGAATGTAATCGGAGACTTGCATGCAGTTTCAGAGAGCGAGGCCATGACCATCATGTGGCTGGTAGGCAGGCATGGTACTGGAGCAGTAGCTGAGAGCTCGCATCTGATCTGCAGGTTCTCTGAGGTAGAGAACGAGAGATTGCGCCTAGTATGGGTTTCTGAAACCACAAAGCTTCTCCCCTGACACCCATGACACACCACCTCCGACAGGGCCACACTTCTAATCCTTCCCAAAACTGTTCCACCAAGTTAGGAACAAGCATTCAAATCTATGGGCCTATGGGGGCCGTTCTCACTCAGACCACCACACTGAACATCTTGGGATGCTGACAAACCAAACAAGGGGTATGGGTGATGGTGCAGTGGGCCAGGTACTGGCCATACAGAAGCCTGAGGCTCTGAGTTCTAATCCTTAGCACTCATGTAAAGCCAGACTTGGCTCATCTTCAATATCAGTGCCCCTGTGTTGAGGTGGGTCAGCTAGCCTGGTCTTGGGGTTGGAGGAGACCACAAGGGGGAGGGAAGACGGTGGAGAGAGGAGAAAGACACCATGGGTTAGGAGGCAAGAAAACATGGCCCTGAGGGCTGGCCAACTGGAGTTAAGAGCAGCCCAGATGGAACACAGTAAGTAATAACTCGGAGTTATTGGTAGGAAATAGATTTTAATAACATGGAAGGTAGATTTCTGCTCAGCATTAGTGTTGATAAAGGTTGTGTGTGTTTTTTATCCAGGAACTGAAATGGAAGGATAGAGACTCCGGATTGGGATTAGATATTTTCTACAACAGTTAGCCCACCATTGAAGGAAATCAGGACAAGAACCCAAGGCAGGAACTGAGGCAAAGATCATAGAGGGATGCTGCTTACTGGCTTGCTCAGCAGGCTTTCTTATGCACACAAGCTAGACCCATTCCCAGCAAATTCATTATTATAAGAAAACGCCCTACAAGCTTGCCTACTGGCCAATCTAATGGGAACATTTTCTCAATTTTACTCTTCCCAGAAGAGAGTGCCAGACCCCTTGGAGCTGGTTCAGGTAGTTGTGATTGTCTGCCAGGTCCTCTGTAATATCAGGGAGTGCTCCTAACCATTGAGCCATCTCTCTAGCCTTCTGATTTTATAATTTAAAAACCTGTGCAAAGAGCGTTCCAGGTCCCGATGGCTTCACGGTTGACTCAGCGTAAGCCCCAGGAAGAACAAGGCCAGCTCTCCATAGCCACTCTCTAGCTCAGACCATCACTTTTGGTAGTAATGACTTTCCTGGGCATGCTAGTGCAACACCTGTAATCCCAGAGCTCTGAGTAGAGGCAGAAAGATCAGAAAGTCGAGGTTTTTGTCTAGATGGGGAGTTAGAAGCCAGCCAGGACTTCGTCAGAGCCTGTCTTTCAAAGTAAAATCAAATAAAATTAGGGCCAATGAGATGGCTCATTGGGTAAAGGCTTGTGCTGCCAAGCCTCACACCCTGAGTTCAGTCCTCTTAAGTTGTTCTCTGACCTCTGCAGCATGTGTGGCATGTGCATGCTCTGACACACACTTCAGTGAAAATATGTATATAATGTTCATAAAGGGTGTAGTACATTTCTGGAAGAAGATAGTTGGATCCTAAACGTGGACATTAAGCAAATGGCCAAGTACAGCCAAGACTCTGTTCCTGGTCATGGGAAGACCAGCTCTCACAGGGCTTCTTGGCTTCCACTCCACTGGCCTTTTTCACTGAATAATTGTGAGGGCAGGAAAGGGGGTGCAGGGTGGAGGAGTTTGTGATTATCCTGTGCTCAGCAGCACCTCTAGCCTCTGCCCACTAGATGTCAGAAGCGCCCCCACTTATGGAATCCACCATGACTTCTCAAGGTGTCACCCTGTGGAAGGAAGTTTCAAAGTTGGAGCAGAATAGCCCCAGGGTCGCAAAGTTGCCTCTTGTTTGGAAATCACATTGCTACTGCATAGTAACAGTTAACACTGTACAGATGGAGGTGGCTCACTTGTAGAGGTGGGATTTATTAATTACAGTGGAATATCAGTTTGGAATATGAATTGACTTACACATCTTTTTTAAAACAACATTTTTTATTACGTGTGTCTCTGAAAGCGAGTTCAGAGGCCAAAAGAGGGTGTGGGATTCCCTGGAGCTGGAGTTCCATGCAGCTGTAATCCTACCAGTTTGGGTGTGGGGCACAGAACTCAGATCCTCTGTAAGAACAGTTGTAAACCACTGAGCCATTTTCCAGTGTCCCCCACTGGAGTCAGGGACTCATGTAGTACAGACTTGCCTCAAAAGGAGGTCTTGAACTCCTCACCCTCTGCCTCCATCTCCCTAGTGCTGGGGTGGCAGACACGTGCCTCGTTTATGTGGTGCTGGGGATGGACACTAGGATTTTATTGTAAGGAAGGCAAGCACTCAAGCCATCGAGTCAAGTCCTTAGTTTTAATTTCTTTATGTATTTTATCTCAGTTTTACAAGGTGTAGCTGATAGAGACAGACAGGCGGGCAGACACAGACACACACACACACACATGTGTATATATATGTATATACATATACATATATATGTATACACACACACACACACACACACATATATATATATATATAGACAGACAGACACAGAAACAGAGCAAGTGTACATGCAAACCTAATTGCTAGGGCTCCTGTTGCAGGGGATCATGTCCCAAATCACCTGCTTTGTTTGCTACTGTGTGGCTTTTGGCAGTTTACCCTATCTGAGCCTGGGTGTCGTATTTGGGTTTTTTTGTTTTGTTTTGTTTTTCGAGACAGGGTTTCTCTGTGTAGCCCTGGCTGTCATGGAACTCACTCTGTAGACCAGGCTGGCCTCGAACTCAGAAATCTGCCTGCCTCTGCCTCCCGAGTGCTGGGATTAAAGGTGTGCGCCACCATTGCCTTGCGGATTTCGTGTTTGTTAAGTAAAAATAATAGTCACATATATTTGGTAAGATTCCTCTGACATTCATACAGATACTAGAGTCTCTGAAAGACACAAAACACTCATTACATCATCTGGCACACAGCAAGTGCTGACTAATATTGCTCTTATCTCTGCTGTTAGGGCCTCATCATTTGTGTTCAAAGGACTTGTAAATCCCTCTTTGAGTTCCATTCGGCTTTCCATGGAGGTAGAGAGAGAGGCAGAGTTTGGTTTAGGTCTCTCAGAAAAGTATTTTGTTTAAGTTTAGTCTCTTGTGTGTAATTTCATAAGTGAATCATTGGGTTTTTGATGGAATATTCTCTTCCTTCTATTGTGTAAATGGTCTTTGCTGGCACAGAACCATTCCTCTGTTAGGGCTGACTTAGTTTAGTTTTGGTGTGTAAGCAGATGATGTAGGTATGTGTGGTGTGTTCTTGTGAGTCTGTGGGAGGGGTGCAAGTACCATGCTGTATGAGGATGCCAGGGGAGGACATCAGGTGTCCTGCTGTGTCACTCTCTACCTTATTGCCTTGTGACAGGTTCTTACACTGATCCTGCAGTGAGGCTGGCAGCCAGTGATGCAGTGATCCTATCTCTGCCCATCATCTACCCCCACTCCATCCCTAGGGCCACAGATGAGTGCAGCCATGCCTGGCTTTTTATTTGAGTTTTAGGGATCCGAACTTAACATTCTCATGCTGTACGCCTTGCATCCTTGCACATTGAGCCACCTCATCTCTGTCATTGGTCTTTTAATAGAGCTGTCTAAACAGATCCTTGGTACTTGGCATGCTTTATTTCTACAAGGCTTAGTTCTGAGTATTACAGGGTTAAGGTGCTAAAACAAGCAGACAAACAAAAACCACTTTTTTGTTAGTTTGGAAATAGGGTTGCTCTGTGTCGCCCAGCTAGCCCAGTACTCTCATGTAGCCCAGGCTAGCTTGGTATTTGTTGTGTAGCCCAGGCTGTAAACTTCCTGCATTCTTGCCACAGCCTTTCAAGAGCTGGGCTTCCTGGGTTACTATTGGTAAACCTGCACAAATCTCCTATTTTACAATGATAGGAATTGAACGTACTTGAGGGAGCATAGGTGTTTTGGACCCCATCCTCCCGAGGGTTTATTTTAACCCACTGATGCTCTAGGCTAGGAGAGCTGCTGAATTCTCCTTGGTAATTGGCCACTTTTTTTGCATCTAATTTTTTTTTTTAAAGTTGGTAGCTTTCCAAGAATCCAATTATATTACTCACAGTTTATTGCTTTTGTGTGCACTTCAGTCTTTTTTGCCCTGGTTTCCTTGATTTGATCAGAACTTTCAGGAAAACTAAAACAACAGGATAGACAGCCTTCTGTGAGTTTAACTGGGAATGTCACTTTTATTTTTTAAATTATATGTGTGTGTGGGGGGGTGGTGTCTGTCTGTGCACAAGAGTGCAGGTGCCCATAAACGCCATAAGAGGGTAACAGATCCCTGGGAGCTGGAATTCCAGGTGTCTGAGCTGTTTAGCTTAAGTGTTGGGAACTGAATTCAAGTCTCTGCAAGAGCAGAATGTGCTTTCTTAACTGCTGAACATCTCTCCAGTGCAGCGCTCTCTCTCTGTCTTCAGTTTGATGAGGAAGCCTGACAACTGTCTTTTCTTGCCTGGTAAAATGCCTTTCTAAAGAACTTAGTAGATAGGAATGAAACGCTTTTGATGTGCCTGACAGATCTCTTTAGTATAGATTTCTAAGCTTGCTTCATGAAAGACCTCCCATGTGCAGGGTGCGGTAGCATGCAGGGACATTTGGTGCAGGGTGCGGTAGTACGCAGGGACATTTGGTGCAGGGTGCGGTAGTATGCAGGGACATTTGGTGCAGGGTGCTGTGGTACGCAGGGACATTTGGTGCAGGGTGCTGTGGTA
>JADRCH010000355.1:620771-723035 GCA_019843965.1 Rhynchomys soricoides | reverse complement strand
ACGCAGGGACATTTGGTGCAGGGTGCTGTGGTACGCAGGGACATTTGCACCCTAGCACCCAGGAAATAGAGGTAGTAGAAGTTCAAGGTTGTGCTTGGCTGGCCTGGGCTGCAGGAGACTTGCTTTTTTTTTTAAATTACTCTCATGTTTTTTTTCTTTTTATAAATTAATGCTTTTCTTTTCCCCAAACACAGAAGTAGGGAGCTTGGAGTCCCCACTTTTCTCTCGATTATTTTGAGCCCTGCTCACTAAAGCTCCTGGGAACTTGCATTTGTTACCCAGGTCTGGCTCCCCCTCAAGGGCCTTTGATGTTAGCCTTTGATGTTAAGCTATCAGTAGTGGTATTTCAAGGGTTTCTAGAACACCCTCGACTCTTACTTGTTTGTTTCAGGCCCAGGAAGGTCACCAAGTCTTGGGTCATCCATCTTCCAGAGTCTTTAATGACTGCCATCTTAATGCTTTCTGTAAAAACCTGCACCAATTTGGATTCTTTGGTAGACGTTGTTTAGACCCATGAGCATGATTTTCCTGGCAACAAGAAATGCCAGCGATTGTAAATGACAAGAAAGCCGGAAAGAAAAGAATGATAATCCATATTATTCACAGTCCACATGATTCTTGTCTGAGCTTGAAAAGCTTGAAAAGGTTATTTGAGTTAATTTTCCATCACCTAATATGATTTAAGCAACTTATTTCATTAGAATGTATCAGTTTACTGATACTGAGTCTCATTTTGATGTTTTCCTACTTGTCTGTAATGCCTTCCAGTCATTTCACCTCCATTTCCCTCCTTTGTTCTGCTCCACCCAGAATCCTCTCTTTTTTCTAACTGGTCTTCCTTTTATTTTAATGCTGTGTGCGTGTGTGTGTGTGTGTGTGTGTGTGTGAGACCTGGGACATTTATTTTTTAAGTGTGTGCACACACACATATATATGCCAGTGACCATGGCGACCAGAAGACCATGTCAGATCCCCTAGAGCTAGTGTTACAGGTGGTTGTGAGCTGCTTGATGTGGGTGCTGGGGACTGAGCTCAGGTCCTCTGCAAGGGCAGCCAGTGTTCTGAACTGCTGAGCCATCTCTCCATCACATAATGAGTTTAATTATGGTTTCTTACCTTAGCATGGGAAAGGGGTTATTCACAGGAGCATGGGCAGCTTACCAGTGGCAGTACTGCTTGAAGAGCTTGCTTTCTCTTTAATGATCATTTTACTTATTTATTTATTTATTTAGTGTGTGTGGTGTGAATGTATGAGTGCCTCTGCATGTATGAAATACTTGTGTGTATGTGTGTGTGTGTGTTCGTCTGTGTATCTTTGTGTATGCACACACAGGTAAGGGGACAACTTGCAGGAATTGGTTCTCACGGGTCACCATGTAGGTCCCAGAATTCAAACTCAGGTTGTGGGGATGTTCAGCGAGCACCTTTACTCACTGAACCTTCTCACTAGCACCTTGCTCATACTGAAGCCAGTTCAGTTTGTGTGTGTGTTAGGTTCTAGATCCTGGAGGTAGAAGTGAGGGTGTGTGTGTGTGTGTGGGGGGTGTCTGCCTTCTGTAAGGTGTGTGAGAATCTTCTCATCACTGTTGTTTCTACCGTCAACAGATTGTCACTTCAGGGGCTGCAGAGATAGAAGGCTCAGTGGGTGAGAGCAGTTGTGTTCTCCCAGAGTCCCTGGGTTCCATGCTCAACACCCGTATTATAGGGGTGGTGGTCTGATGCCTTCTTCTGGCCTCAGAAGGCAATATGCTCCTGTACACTAACACACAGACACACCCATGTAATATAATTAAAGTTAAAATCTTTTAAAGTAACTTCAATTTGGACACACCCATAGGGGCTTCACCTGACCTGGGTTCTCTACGGCTCAAGGGTGCTGGCCAGTGTTGTTGGGTGAATCTGTGACTTATGCTCAGGTTAAAGACAAGTTGTTTACCCTCTGTTTCAGCAACAGCGAACCGTCTACAGACTGACACTTGTGAAGTGTTGGAATGTGGATGAACTCCAGGCCTACGCTGAGCTGGTGTCCTTGGGGAACCCTGATTTTATCGAAGTCAAGGTGAGCTCTGCTGCTTGGTGGTGGGCATGCTTCAGCTGAGGGTTAGGGAAAAGCTTTCAGAACTTTTGGGTATTTGGTTCATAGAATTACTGGGAAACTGGCTCTGTCCTGGGCGTCAGGGACAGCAGCACTGAAGGAGACTGAGCCGTTGGCCTTGGAAAGCTTCTACTTTGTGGGGCTGGAGAGATGACTCAGTTTGTAAGCACAGTTGCTGCATTCCCAAAGGACACGGATTAGGCTCCCAGTTAGCAGAGAGCTCACAACCATCTGTAATTCCAGCTCAAGAGGAGCTCTGAGGACACTGCACACAGACGCACACAGTATTTATTTATTTATTTATTTATTTATTTATTTATTTATAGAGTGAGAAATAAGTTTAATTATGGGTCTGGTTAGTTTATAAAAGTCAACCATTTCATTGATCTATTTCTACAGTACATCACTGCCATGTACAACATGGTCATTTTTAATACTTGGTATTGGGATTTTTTTTTCTTTTTTTTTTTTTAAATCTTAGCTGGGCAGTGGTGGTGCACGCCTTTAATCCCAGCACTTGGGAGGCAAAGGCAGGCGGATTTCTGAGTTCGAGGCCAGCCTGGTCTACAGAATGAGTTCCAGGACAGCCAGGGCTATACAGAGAAACCCTGTCTCAGGGAAAAAACAACAACAACAACAAAATCTTTAGGAGCTTTTCCTAAGATAGGAGGGTAGACCACACAAGATGAGCTGTTCTGTGTAGCTCTACTAAACTAGGAAAGCAGTGAGGAATTAGATCCTATGAGATGTTTCAAGCCTCCTCCAGGTGTGGGTGGTAGGTCTAATGAGTCCTGCCCACCTGCCTCCTTCAGTGGACCAGTCTGGGGCTGGACTGGTTTCAGCTCAATTGCTACCCACTCTCTCTTCCTTTATCCCTGATTATTTTACCCTAAGCTATGTAAGTTAAAAGGTGAGTTCTCTCTTCCTTCCTTCCTTCCTTCCTTTCTTCCTTCCTTCCATCCATCCATCCATCCATCTATCTATCCATCCACTTTTTGTTTTTGAGACAGGGTCTTGTTCTGTAGTCTAGATGAGCCTGGAACTCACCATTTAGCTCAGACTTGTGGGCCAGCTAGCCTGGCATACACAGAGGCAAACAACTGGACCCTTTCTTAAGCAAGGTGGAAAAGCAAGGACTGACCCCCCCCATCCCACCTCCACACAAACAAAAAGATTGTAAAAAATATTACAAGTGGCTATGCATAGTGATAGAGATATGTAATCCTAGCACTCAGGATCACAAGTTCAAACTCATCTGTGATTATGCCATGAGTTTGAGGTAAGTCTGGGCTACATAAGACATTGTCTCAAAAAAGGCGGAGGGGAAAGGAAAGGAAAAGGAAAAGTGTGTGTGTGTGTGTGTGTGTGTGTATCAGCGAAGTTTTTGGTTGAGTATTGATGGATGTGGAAATGGTTCAAGAGAAAATAGGGGGAGACATTTTCTGAGTTCCTTGTTGCCATATTAAATTTAGGGTACTTTTTAAATATTCAAGTTCAAATTCATAGAGGCCACCATTTCAGGGTTAAGCCAAGGCTGGAAGTGACAGTTTGGAACCCTGCCTGTGAGGTAGAGCATGGAGAGGTTCTCTGGGGGCCAAAGATGACTGACTGGTAGGAGAAAATCCCTATCTTTGAAAGCCAGCTCTTTCTTGCCTTCTCAGTGTGGAGTTTGAAACTGAATATTCCCTGAGTCTCAAGAGTGCTGGAAGCAGCATTTCACTGCTTTAGAGACAGAGGCTCTGCCGGAGGGGCGGGAGGTGGGCACCCCGGGTTCCTGCTCTCTGAGCCATTATCATTTCATCTCTGGTCAGACTAAAGACACTTTTTGATTTTAAAATTGCTCTTAAGTTCAAAAGGTTCCTCTTGGCAGAAGTTTTAATGACGCACAAATATAAACTGTCTGAAAATATATGTCCCTGTTCAGGGAAAGCTCGCCAACAGCAGAGATTAGTGGTGTTTTAATTTATGGTTTAGCCATTAAAAATGTTGCCACAAATTATATGGTAGTAAAATGTCTGCTTTTATTGTGCTGGCCGGATCACAGACACCCTTCTCGTCCTCTCTTTTTCCTCTTCTCCCTCCCTCCCTCCTCTTTCCCTTTCTTCTGAAGTCATGTTTCCTATGGTGAACATTTTACAATTTGGAAAAAAAGTCAAATATTATTATAAATGTCTTTTAAACAGAGTCTCTGTCAACATTATTCTATGTGGCCAAAGTGAACTTGAAACCCTGGTCTTCCTGCTTCCACTTCACAAGTGCTGGGATTATAGCCATGTACCACCACAGTACTAGTGGTAGTAATTTTCTGGTGGTAGTAGTAATTACTGTTTTTTGAAAGAGAAAGGAAAAGAAAAAAGAAAGGAAAGAAAGAAAGAAAGAAAGAAAGAAAGAGCGGGCTACTTGTTAGACTGGATTTCCCTGCTGGGGTTTTTGTGTATTTGGCTCCTGTTCACATGACTCGGAAGTAGAGAAAGCTGTGTCACCTCTCATGGTCTCTTTCAAACAACTTCCCACTTCCTCCTTTTATCCCGGCAGGATTGCTGGCGCTTGTACCAGCCCTCACTAAAGCACTCAGGTGAAAACTGATGGTGAGGATGGGAGGCATGGAGATGGTATTGAAGTCCATAGAAATACAGTGAGCTGCTTTGAGAGATTTGATCGTTTAAAATTCTTAGAGAAATGTGTGGTCTAGCAAGAGTGAAAATCTGCATGCATTTGGAGGGCAGGACAGTTTCAGGAGTCGGTTTCCTCCTTACCCCGTGTAGACTCCAGGATCCAGCTCAGGTTGTCAGACTTAGTGGCAGTTGCCTGTACACACTGGGCCTTGCCACCAGCCTCTCACACCAAATTTTTCTTACCTATTTTTCTGTTGATGGACACCTCAATTGATTCCACCTGCTGGCAGTTTCGAATAGTTAGGCAGTAGGTATGAGCGTGTGGCTATCTCTGGAGATCAGTAGTTCTCCCTGGGATTCTATAAGGACAAGACAAACAGGTCAGTTAGAGCATCATACCACTGAGTTCTCTTCCCACCTCTTCTCTCCTTATTTTGAAGCAGGGTTTTGCAAAGTTGCATGGGCTGGTCTTGAACTCCTTCTGTGGCCCAGGTTTACCTTGTTTACTAGTTCTCTGCCTCAGCTGCCTCTGGGCTGGGGTTACAGGTATGCACCATCCTGGCCTGTCTCTTGAAACTCAGAGACTGAAACAGGACTGAGAACGTGGCTCAGTGGTGGAATGCTTGCCTGGGATCTATGAGGCCTGGGTTCTATCCCCAGCATTTCAAGCAAGCAAACAACAACCAACTAAAAATATATTAGAAAGCCAGAAGGCAAGCTTTCTTGTTGAGTAGGGTTCAAAGAGTTAATGTCTAAAGAGGTGACATTTTGCTGTGGTGGTAGCTTCATGCCTGCAATCCTCGTGCTTGGGAGGCCAAGGCAGAATTTGAGGCCAAACAAAGGCGAACTGAAAACACAAACAGTGGAAGACGCTGGAGGGAAGGCTGGGGCTGAGAGTGCGTGTTGCTCTTGCAGAAGGCCTGGTCCAGTTCCAGCACCAGCGTCCGGAGGCTCTCATCCCAGCTCCAGGCAGTCTGACACCTAGTCAGCATATATAGGCACTGCACTCAGGTGCACATAGCCACATTTACATAATTTACAATAAAGTCTTGGAGAGAGAACTATTGGAGGCTGAGAAGACATTAAGAAGGGGGAGGGGAGGAGGAGGGGGTCTCTAAACTCCTATGTTGAGAACCAGTGTGGCAGCCAAGATAACCCCCTTATCCCCCTCCCCCACACCACAGAAGTGAAGTGTGTGTAGTTAGCATAACTGATATGTCAGGTCTGTAAATGGAGCCCTCAGTGTCTGAGGGCAAGGGGTCCTGTGCATCTTAGTCCACTGGTTCAGGAGGGATCCCAGCCTGAAGGACAGAAGGCAGAGCCTTTCACTGCAGGGCGGTGCATCAGAGGAATGTCTGCCCAGGGCAGAGACAGGCACCAAGAAGCCTGGAGAAGCATCTTCAGGGAGGTTTGGTTCAAAGTTAATAGTACGTCAGGCTGACATGCACGCCCCCACATTGTGTGTGCCCTGCACACCCAGTGCTGGCCCTGCCCATCATCTGAGTTGCAGGTGAGATGAATCTTTTGTAGGATCCTCAGGCAGAAGCCAGCTGGATGTGACAGTGCTTACTGTAATTCCAGGTCCTGGGAGATGCAGGCGGGAGATCAGCTCAGGGTCATTCATCCTCAGCTACCATGGTTGTAGGCAAGCCCACATATCTCAAAACAGCCAAAACAAAAGCAAGGGCCAGTGACAACAGGTAAAGGCTCTTGTCACCAAGCCTTACAACCTATGCTACCCCTGGCTAGATGAAGAGAGACAACATCAGCAAGTTGACCTCTGACCTCCTCATATGCACACAACACTGCATAAATACCACATGAAGAATAGAAGCGTGAATGTTTTTGGATGTGTTTCAAATTCACATCTCATTTTACTGACTGAACCAGATTAAGAAATTTGTCTTTCTTTCTTTTCTACCTTATTTGTCTTTTCATTTTATTTATGAGGCTGCTCAGGCCATGAATCACAGGTTTGGTTTTCAAAATCTACAACTACTTCTTTTCTCCCATATATATATAAAAATATATATATATATTCCCATCCTACCCATGAGTGCACAGAGGTCAGCCAGTGATCTGCATTAGTCAGTTTCATCCCCTGCCATGTGGGTTCTGGGGAGCCAACCCAGGTGGTCAGATTTGGCAGCAAGGCCCTTACTCACTGCACCATCTTGCTCATATTTTGAAACATGTATGGATGTGTATTCGACACGTACCAGTGTAGCCTTTCAAACTGAATTATCTGTCCTGAATTAGAATGACAGTGGCTTTTATTCTCAGAGGCAGGTGTCTGGCTATGCAGCCCAGGCAGGTCTGGAATCTCTCTCTCCTGCCTCAGCCTGCCAACCACTGGGCTTGTAGGTGCACACCACCCATCTGCCTTAAATTAATAATTGTTCAAGAGGTTTGTTTGAGGGATAATCTGTGCCTGGATCCAGTAAATGTTTATACTGCCTTCCATTAGGCACGTTAGAGAAATAAATCAGTAGATGCTATCTCCTCCTTATATCGATTTCCTCTTTTCTTTCATTGCCAGTTTGGTAAAATATTTTTTTCTTTCATATTCCCTGTAAATTAACGTGCATTTTAGCCTCATTAGGTTTGAATGGGGCCTTCATTTGTGAGCCCAAGGCTCTCAGCTCTCATTATCTGCCTGCTTGTTGGTAGAAATGTGCTTCACGTTACAAACATCTGCTGAAAACTTGAAGCACGGAACACATTGTAAGAAGTCCTGTGCTTGTGTTCTCTTCTGAGCCCAGGGAGTGCCTGGTAGCTGCTTGTTATCAAGTGACTTTTTTTAAAGCCACCCTCTGTTGGCACTAAAACTGTTTACAGGGCTCAACCTTGGCTACATAGTGAAATGGAGGCCAGCCTGGGCTACACAAGACAAACAGACGGTTTTAATGAACTTCAGCTTATAGTCCATCTTCCCAAATGAGTCCCTTTTAGCATTTCATGATTTGTTATTGCTGAATAATAAAGTGTTAAAATATCTCCCTCAATCATAGTTATGAATATAAGATCTTGTCAATCATAGTTATGAATATAAGATCTTGTCTGAGACCTCTGTGCTTCCAGGAACTTTTAAATATTAACAAGAAGTTCTTTTGAGATAGCTTTTTCACACAGTTTCATAACTCAGCTATCATAGGCAGCATTGAAATCTGATGACCTGTCTCTAAGTACCCTTCTTCTTTTTTGTACGTTTGGGTTAGTGATTAGCACAGTTTTCCAACTTGATTTTCCTAATGGTGTCTTGAACTGTGTTACTGCTTGCCTGTTAACAGTCCACCAAAGCTCAGTCTAATGAATTCTTCAAATCCCTGAGCAAACAGAGGCCATTTCCCCATTTACTCTAAGGAAGTGGAGCTGTGGGTGGTTAACATGCAGAGAAGGGTATCTGGGTGCAGTGTCTGTGGTACTGTGAACAGCTGTCTGTGGTGGCAGCCAACTGCAGCGGGCGAGAGGTCATCGAGCCCGTGAGTCTCAGGCCAGGTCCCAGCTCTGCCATCTGGAGGGGCGGGTCACCTAAGGCTTGTCTGTAGGATCGGCTTTTCTTCTTAACATGATGCAATTCTGTCTTACACAGCATGCGGTGTCTGTGTGCACACACAGTGTCTATGTCTGTCATGTCTCTGTGTAGTATGTGTGTTATGTGTGTAGTGTCTCTGTGTGTATTTCTTCTCCCACCTCTGTGTGTCTGTGTGTGCATACATGTGCAGTGTCTCTATAGTGTCTGCATGTGTAGTGTCTGTGTGTAGTGCATATTTGTCTCTTGGGATGTGTGTGTGTGTGTGTGTGTGTGTGTGTGTGGCATTTGTTTGTCTGGATCCGTGTATGTGTATGCTGTTTATGTGTCTGTCTGTCTGTATCAGGGAGGGGCTTATAAGTAGTAAGCTTACCCTTCTGTTTCAAATGCTGCTATGCCTAGAATCTTGAAGCCAGCTGCTGAGGAAGTCCAGTGCTGAGTTGGTCATGATGGCCATGGCTGTAATTCCAGCTCTCAGGAGGTAAAATCAGAGCATCAGGAGCTCAAGCTTGTCAGGTTGAATTTGACCCAGCCTGGGATACACGGAACATCTCAGAAACGAAACAAAAAGGGTTGATCTGGAGAGGTCTGAAGATATACCTTATTTGAGAAAGAATTGTTTCCCGCTGCAGTTCCCCAGTAGAGGGCTGAGGAGATTGGGGTGGGGTGAGGGAATATGTCTGGGTTCACAGGTAAGGGCCAAGAATTAGGAACCAACTCACTACTGGTTTTAGTAGGAATTTCTGTGTTGGTAAAATAATTAAGGCTTGCATGCAAATCCACAAATGCTTCTCCTTTGGTGTGATACTCTATTTATTATTTATTTATTTATTTATTTATTTATTTATTTATTTTGTTTTTCCGAGACAGGGTTTCTCTGTGTAGCCCTGGCTGTCCTGGAACTCACTCTGTAGACCAGGCTGGCCTCGAACTTAGAAATCCACCTGCCTCTGCCTCCCGAGTGCTGGGATTAAAGGCGTGCGCCACCACTGCCCAGCAGTAATTCTTTTATTTTTGATATCATGAGTACAAATCATTCCTTTTCTTCCCTACAAGCTCTCGCACATGCCCTTCCTTGCCCACCTTCAAATTCAATCCCTTTTTTCATGAATTGTTGTTGCACGAATAGAAGACACGTGCACATATATTCCTAAATATGGCCTTCTTAGTCTATATAGTATGTAATACTTTATAAAGCCACACTCAGTGGGGCTAGAGAGATGGCTCAGCAGATAAGAGCCACATAGACATACTCTGTCTGAAAAAATAGTTATCTCATTACAGAATTCCAGTCGGCTCTGTATTAGTTACTCTTCTCTTAGTTGTGAGAAAATGCCTACAAAAGCAATTTAAGGGAGGAAAGGCTCACATCATGGCAGGGCAGGCATGGTGGCAGGAGTGTGAGATAGATGCCGATATGCTGTTTTATTCAGTCCCGGACCCCTACCCATTGATGGTACACCCACATTCAGTGTGGGCCCCACATCACTTAACCCTTTCTAGAGACATTCTCACAGGTGTGCCCAGTGGCTTGTCTCCTAGGTGACCTCAAGTCCAGTCAAGTCAGTAATGAAATGTGACCACCACAAGTCATCCCCCAGAGACAGGTCTGTAACTAACAGTCCCTGCTGGCTGTCCTTCCCACAGGGTGTGACTTACTGTGGTGAGAGTGCAGCCAGCAGCCTCACCATGGCCAATGTCCCTTGGCACGAGGAAGTAGTGCGGTTTGTCCGGGAGCTGGTGGATCTGCTTCCCAACTATGAAATTGCATGTGAACATGAACACTCCAACTGCCTCCTGATCGGACACAAGAAGGTAAGGTGTGTTCTGTGCCCCACTTCTCTTTCCCCTTCTGTGTCTTCTCTGTGCCACCTCACTTGATCCCAGGGGATGTCCACTTGTCCACTGTCTTTCCTAATACAAGTGTTAAGAAAACCCTGAACAAAACAGAGAGCGCTATTCCATTGTTTGAGTTTAAAGATTTTGTTTAAGGAATTACTTTTATTTTTAATCATGTTTGTATATGCCAGTATAGGTGCATGTGAGTGCAGTACCCTCGGAGGCCTGAAGAGGGTGTCATATCTCCTAGAGTGGGCTCAAAACCGGATGAATCACATTAAGTCAGCAAGTTTAGAGACATCAAACACAAAATAATCTGGGGCCAGAGAAATGGCTCAGTTTGTAAAGGCACTTGTCACCAGGCTGGACCACCTGACTCTGGGGACCCACAGGGCAGATGGAGAAAACTGACTCCCTGAAAGCTATCCTGTGATCTCCACACGTGTGCACCCTCTCCTCCCAAATGAATAAGTGTGATAAGAATTTTTAAAATATTACAAAATTCATTAAAATAAAGAATATATGCTTCAAGCCCAGGTGTCTGGTTGGGCTGTGAACTGAGCCCATAGTTAATGTGTCATTGTGTGTAGATTTCTTTGGATCATTTATAATAATAGACCCGTGCTGTCAGTCAGTTTATGGGATTTTTCTCTGTGTGAAAGGTGAGAAAATAGCCAGGTAAGTTGTTTGATTCTTTCTCTTGTGGCAGGTGCTCAGGCTCACGCATTTGGCCTCTGTGGCTAGTCCTGTCTAGAGCAGCCTGGCTATTTAGTCAGGGCTGTACCTCACCACACTCTGTCATAAGACCATCTGTGACCTTTTGAGTGTGTTCATAATTCTGCATAGATTTGCCTCTTCTCTTCCAGTGGGGTCTGAGGAGTCCCTGAAGTCAGATGACCCCATGTCTCAGGACACTTCCCTTCACATCCTGAGATCTGAGGCTTCCTTTCCCTGTTGACACAGCTGTCTTCCGGTATAGTTTGTGTCAGACATGCTAAGTGCTGCCCTTTTAGCTTCTGATTTTTGCATAAAACAGTTTGACTTTTCTGAGCTACCTTTATCTCAGCTTGTCTTGAAGCTTGTAGAAATTCAGTTTGATCCTTGAGGCCTGGTGGCTCAGCATGAATTTCAGAGTTACCCATACTCTGGATGGAATTTTGTATTCCCCATACCCCAAATTGATTTGTGTTGGGTTTCTAATCCCCAGTGTGACTGTATTAAAAATGGGGCTTCTAAGGGTTAAATGAAGTCATGAGAACAGGCCTGATCTGATCGGATTTGCATCCTTACAGGAGACACTGAACAGCCCATGCACAAGTAGAGAGCCCTTGTTGAGCCACTGAGAAGGCATTCTTTGCCAGCCAGGCAGATAGTGCGCCCCAGAGACCAGACTTGCTGGGACCTGACTGGGCTTTGGCCTTCATTTCTGTTCCTGAGCTGCCCAGACTGAGGTGCCTTGTCACAGTGACTGGAGCCTACTGTGCATCCATGTTGCCTGCAGCAGCTAGGTCCTCCAGTTGTGTTCTCAGAGACCAGGAATCAGAATTGTCATTGATCATTTCAGCTTCAAATAGTCCTGTCTATGCAAGTGTTTTCTTTCATTCTGGACTAGGGTACAGTTTTTGAAGACTGTTAGCATAGCTCCCAGTGCCCAAGTTTGCAGATAGCCTCTGGGACTTGCAGATGAGATGCATTGCATATGGGTTGTTGTGTTTTTGAGTGTGTGTGCCAACTCAACTCTGAAATATATTTTTTGGTTTTTTTTGGGGGGGGTGTTTGTTTTGTTTTTGTTTGTTTGTTTTTTTTTTTTTTTCAAGACAGGGTTTCTCTATATAGCCCTGGCTGTCCTGGAACTCACTCTGTAGACGAGGCTGGCCTCAAACTCAGAAATCTGCCTGCCTCTGCTTTAAAGGCGTGCACCACTACTACCCGGCTATTTTTTTTTTTTTTAAATGTAGGCTAGACTAAAAATTAGGTTTATGGTTCTAATCCAGTGGTTCTCAACCTTCTTAATGCTGCAACCTTTAATACAGTTCCTCATGTTGTGGTGACCCCCAGCTATAAAATTATTTTTGTTGTTACTTTACAACTGTACTTTTGCTACTGTTATGAATTGTAATGGAAATATCTAATATGCAGGATGTCTAATTTGTGACACCGGTGAAAAGGTTGTTTGACTCCCAAAGGGTCATGACCCACAGGTTGAGAACTGCTGTTCTAATCTAGGCCGATCCTTTTGTCTTTCTGAGACTATCCATGACTTCTCTCTTATTTTTTGTTTGCTTTTTTTTTTAAAAAAAGATTTATCCTTGATTATGTGGGTATGTGTGTGTGAGAGCAGGTGCCAGTGGAGACAGAGGCCTCGGGTCCCTTGAAGCTGCAGTTACAAGGGGTGTGAGCTCCTCCATGTGGGTGCTGGGAACCAAACTTGGGCCCTCTGCAAGAGAAGCAAGTGCTTTAACCTACTGAACCATCTCTCCAGCTGCACCGCTCCCTCCTGTTTTTGGATAGGGTTTTACGTAGGCCAGGCAGGCCTCTAATTGGAATTCACTATGTAGCTGAGGATGACTTTGAACTTGATCTCTTCCTGCCTCTACCTCCTGAGTGCTGGGGTTACGTGTTTGCACCATAGTGCCTGGCTAGAAGGAGCGATGCCGCAAGCCTGGAGAACCCTGTGTACAGTGTATCTTGGAAGGGTGTGAGGATGGGAGTTTAGGTCTCTGCCCATAAGATGCGGAAGCTCTAGGGCAGCATCCCAAAATGGACCTCAGAAAGGGAGGCCTCGTACTTCATCCACATACTAATTAAGCTTTTACATACATTTAGTCCTGTCTACTAGAAAGCTCTTAGCTGACATAAACCACAAGCCATTTAAATTCAGCAAGTATTATCTTAACTCCAGGAAACTCTATGTTTTTTATTTTTAATACTTTTTCCTAACTGTAACTGGAAACTGTTGCATCAATTGGTTCATAGAATTAGACTAAGATTTATTTGAAAAAAAATTTTTGGTGTGTGTGTGCGCGTGCATGTGCACATGCCTAATAGTATGAAAGCAAGTGCCCTCAGAGATCAGAGGACGGTGTTAGATTCCCCAGACCTAGAATTATAGGTGGTAGTGAGCCATCCAATATGGGTGCTGGGACCCAAACTTGTGTCCTCTGCATAAGCTGTGGGTGGTCTTAACCATTTAGCTGCATCTCCAGCCCTGCTTTTATTTTGAGACAGGCTCTCACTCTGTAGCTCAGGCTGCCCTTGAACTCTTGTTCCTTCTGCCTCAGTCTTCCTAGTGCTGGGACAGAAACACTAGTTTATTTACAAGTCACCCGTCAACATCAGCTTTGCATAAATGACTGCCAGCTCGAGGCTCTGAATGCAATGCCCTCGCAGCAAAGTGAGTTCCCCCGCCTCCGCCTCAGTGGCTTCTCTGTTCTCTTCATCCGGGCCGTTATTCCACAGTGACTTTTGAGAAGCAATTTACTTAAGAGAGTACAAATTGGATTATTCCCCATTATTGAATTGAAATTCCTAACAAGGCTTTCTGCTAATGAGATATTGTATGCATGTTAGGGTGCAAAGGCTAGCTTGAGTCATTTAGCAGCTCAGAATTAGAAGCCATTGATTAAGGGAAGTTTAGCAATAGAAAGTCCTCCACATGTCCATGCTGCCAACAGAGCCACAAGAACACACACCAGATAGAAAGCAACCACAGCATGAAGAGGTGAAGTCAACTTGACCAGATGGGTGTGCAGGCGTCCGCAGTCACCTCACTCCAGGAAAACTCCGCTCCAATTGTAGAGAGTAGCCGCCTTCCCTTTTCCAGAAAAGTAGCCCAGATTGCCTCTAACCTCTCCCATTGATATAAATTCTCTTTCTTTTTTTAAGGGCTTTAATTTTTTTGTTCTTTTATTGTTTGAAGTTATAATTAATTAACGTCATCCTTCCCTTCCCCCTCCACATACCCCCTCCTTGCAGTCTTTCAAATTCATGGCCTCTTTTTTCATGAATTGTTACATGCCTATACATATATGACATGAATGTATGTACTCCTAAGGATAACCTGCTCTGGCCTTGGATCTTTCTATCTCAGTCTCCCAAGGCCTGAGACTCCAGGCCTGGGCCACTCTGCCTAGTTCAGGAAGTATTCCTTGTTAACAGCTGTGTCTCCCATGTGTGGTTTGGAGCAGTCTTCAGGGCCACAAGCATACTGAAAACATGTGAAAGTTTAACCGGATAGGAAAACCAGGCTTATTAGCAATTTAAAGCATTTTTTTTTTTTTAATTTTTTTGTGCAAGGGTCACATGTAGCTCAGGCTGACCTTGAACTTCTGATCACCCTGATTCTAGTTCATGAATGCTGGGATTACTGGTGTGTACCACAATGTCCAGTTTGTGCAATGCTGCGAACGGAACCCATGTTTGGAGAGGCCTCTACCAGCAGATCCACATTCTTGACCCTCTTACTAGGGGCTTTTTGACATTTGTTTGAACTTTAAAAAACATTATTTATGTATGCTGGATGATGGCCTTGTCCATGTTGGTCAGAAGAGGTCCTTGAATATCCTGGAGCTAGAGTTATAGGCATTTGGCTATTTGAAATTATCGGCATATAGGCCATTGTGAGCTGCCCAGCATGGGTGCTGGGAAGGAACTCTGGCCTTCTGGGAGAGCAGTGCATGCTCTTAACTGCTCAGCCATTTCTCCAGTCCCAAACCAATGCTGTATGTTTTAGTCAGGGCTTCTATTGCTGTGATCAAACACCACAACCAAAAGTAACGTGGGGAGGGAAGGGTTTATTTCAGTGTATGCTTGTAGTCGTCCATTACTGAAGGAAGTCAGGGCAGGATCTCAAGGCAGGAACCTGGAGACAGGAGCTGAAGCAGAGGCCATGGAGGGGTGCTGCTTACTGGCTTGCTCCTCATGGCTTGCTTCTTAGACCATGCAGACCACCAGCCCAGGGATGGCACCACCCACGGTGAGCTGGGCCCTCCTGCATCAGTCATCCATTAAGTAAATATACCACAGGCTGGTCTGGTGGTGGCATTTTCTCAGTTGAGATTTTCTCTTCTCTTCACTCTAGATTGTGCTAAGTTGCCATAAAACTAGCCAACACAGCTGGTGTGATCCAGGTGGGACTGGTGCCTCATTCCTTCTATATGGTTTTACTTCTGACCTGACAACTTTTCTTGCAGTTTAAAATCAGTGGAGAGTGGTGGACATGGATTGATTACAGCCGCTTCCAAGAGCTCTTTCTGCAGTATGAAGAGAGTGGCGGCTCCAAGACGTTCAGCTCGAGGGATTACATGGCCAGAACCCCACAGTGGGCACTGTTTGGTGCCAAGGAAAGAGGCTTTGATCCCAAGGACACAAGATTCCAGAGGAAGAACAAAACGAAGGACATTTCTGGATGTTGACTTTATCTGAATTAAGGATCTCCAAAGACAAAAGTTGCCATCACTGTCCACAGGCAAAGTTTCACAGCTGTATTTTATGGTCTGACACCAGCAGGCAGCCATGCTGCCCACACAGTACCCACCATGTCGAGGGCTGGGGACTCGGCTCGATGCTTCTTAACCAGAACTCAGGCCCTTTAATGAGTTGATTTCTGAGACAGGGAAGGTGACAGTTGCCTCTGGATTTTTAACAGTTTTGGATTCTAGTAATTTTCCTAAGTGGTATCCCTGAGTGTTAAACAGGGAATAAACATCTCTGCCTCTTCCTCCCGAGCTACTGGCTTTTTTCCCTACCATCCTCTATTCTCTTTAGATTTGCTCTGCTTAGGCTGGCATCCACTCATGGCGGTGCTCCTGCCTCAGCCTGCTAAGAGCTGGGATTACAGGTCAGCACCACCAGACAGGCTCTCTGAGCTATTGGCTCTTTGTTGAGTGATCACTTAGTTTATTTACCCCTGGGCTAAACCTTCTACCCCTTCCAAGGTAAGAACTCTGTTCCTTTCCTCAATCTTAGAGTCACACCTCCTGAAATAGATTGTTCAGTTTTCAAAGGTGTGTGTGTGTGTGTGTGTGTGTGTGTACACGAACGCACGCAAATGAGTGCTATGTCCATGGAGGATAAAATAGGGTGTCAGATCCTCTGGAGCTGGAGTTACAGGTGGTTGTCAGCCAACATGGGTGCTGGGAACTGAACTCAGGTTCTTAGGAAGAGCAGTAGCACTTTTAACTGCTGAGCCATCTCTCCAGCCCCAAATGTTTTATCTATTTTTCCAAATATTTTAAGGTATTGTATCAATCACTTTAAGCTTTTGCATATTTAGAACTTTTGTGGGAATTGATGGAGACCTCAAACCAGATTTCATTCTGTCCAAGCCAGGTTACCATGGCAGGTCAGACTCCAAGCCCCTTCTGGAATAGATGTTGCTATCCAATGTGTTATCATTGGTCCAGCAAACATGCATGGAATAGGGTTTCTCCTTGTCTTTCTTTCTCTGTGTGCTAGGGACACACACACACACCCCTCTACCTCTGTCTCCTCTTCCTGTCTCTCTGTCTCTGCCCTCATTATTGTGTGCAGTCTGTCCTTTAAGGTGCAAGGGTTCATTTCTTGAGACAAGGTCTCATGTATCCCAGGCTGGCCCCAAATTCACTTTGTAGCTGAGGATGGCTTTGAACATCTGACTCACCTGCCTGTGACTCCTGATTGCTGGAGTTGCAAGTGAGCATCACTGTGCCTGGCTTCAAAAAATTTTTTTTTTTTTTGGTCAGAAACATCTTAGCCAATTTTCTTTTCTCAAGTAATTGAAGTTATTTTAAAATTCTTTTATCTAAAACTTAATAATCTTTCCTGAAGACCCAGGGCATAGTTACTCTTTTATGTCCTCATATTAAAGATACATCTGTTCTTTTGAGTTTTAAGTCCTATCAGACCGCCCTCCTCAGGAACTCCAGGGCCAGCTGGCCTGGGTTTGCAAGTGACAAATGAGAAAGCCTGTCTTGAGGTGGACAATGAAGACTGAAGCCACAGTGTTTCTCTGACCTCACTCTTGCTCTGTGTCACAAGCACGCCTTTAGTCACATAGAGACACAGACAGTACATGCTCACAAAGATTAAAAAAAAAAGTAGGGGTGTATTGGAAAGACAGCATGGTAGTTTTGAGTATTTACTGCTCTTGTAGAAGACCTGGGTTGTTTCTAAAACCTGTATCAGGTAATTCATGACCACCTGTAACTCTAGCTCTTGAGGACATGACACCATCTTCTGTCCCCTGGAGGTTCTGCATGTATGTGGTGAACATAAACTCATTCAGACACACATGTACGTAAATAAATATTTTAAAAAATTTGGGGCAGACAAAGATGGTTCAGCTACTTAAGGTAACTTGTCCCAAGCTTGATGACCTGAGTCTGAACAATGGCAGAAGACTGACTCCTGCAAGCTGTCTTCTGAGCACGTTCTTCTTGTGCAATGTTTGGTCATACACCACACACATGTGCACATACACAAAGTAATATTTTACAGAACTCAAAAGCCTAAATTACTAAATGAAGGAAATAAGTAGATCACATATTCAGAGGCAAATATAATTGACAGTGCTGGGGGCTTGCATTTAGGTTGCTCTGAGTGGTGTGTTCCATCACGGAACAGGTTACATGCATTTTTATAGTCTCAGAACAAAAGTGACGTCATACATCAGTGCATTCAAGGTTATGCTGGAAGGGACAGCAGGTTAGACTGACACCAGAGTGGGCATGTCTTCCGAAATTTCACACACTGTGCTCTATGTTAGGTTTGGGAGAAGGCAGGCATGCCCTAACTTGGATATGTTTTGAAGTTTTCTATCAGGGGAGTGTTAGGTAAGAGACAGAAGTCAAGGTCATTGGCTATTAAGGGGCTGGAAGGAGCACAAAGGATTTTCAATGTCTGCCCATGCTTCCTGTGTGCTTTTCAGCCAAGGTTAAGATGTCTGCGGGATCTCAGGCATCTGTGTGCTAGCTTCAGACAGCATCAGTTCACTAATGCATACTGTGTGTGTATAGTTTGTATATACTTGGGTATGCAGATGTGCTTGCCTGTGCACATGCACAGCGTCCAGAAGAGGACCGCTCTGTTACTTTTAACATGATTCCCTTGAGACAGTGTCCCTTACTGAACCTAGAGCAAGGCTGGTGTCCTGCAAGTCCCAGTGATTCCTTTTCTCCACTCCCATTCCCAGCAGAGGGGGGTTACAGGTACATGTGTCTGCTCTCAGCTTTTTACCTGGCTTCTGGGCATTCAAACTTGCATCCCCATGCCATGTAGCAAGTGTTCTTACCCACTGAGCCACCTCCCAGGATGTCCCTTAATCTGTGGCAGTCTTCTTGCCTCTGTCTCCAGAGGGCTGGGATTATTGGTATGAGCTACCATATTTTGTACTCACTCAAGCTGTTAAACACACACAGCCCATAAAGGTAATAAGAAAATAGGGCTAGAGAAATGGCTTAGTGACCAAGAGTGTTTGATGGTCTTGGAGGGAACCCAAGTTCAGTTCCTAGCACCCATGCAGGTCACTTATGACTGTGTATTGTTGCAGGAAATATTTTAAAAGAACTGCAAGTTCTTGCACTAGTACAGGCAACTCTCTGCCTCGGTGGCCTGGCTGGCTATGCACTGGTGGGCAAAGGCCAACCTGTTTTTATCTCTTAGAGATTCTCTGACTCAGTGTGCCACAATCCCTCCACCTAGCTTGCTAAGTTCCCACTGGCGGATCACTACCACGACAGCGCCATGCTTCAAATCCCCCAGTGCCTTTGTGGTGCACATCTGGCAAATCCATGCTTTGTGGCCATATCTTTCTCTCTTAAACCCAGACGAGCCACTGTGTGAAAAAAAAAAAAAAAAAAAAACATAACACACACTTAGTTCAGAAACAGCGGTGACTCAATCGCTGGGTGCAACAACTAAAATCCTAATCTTGTAAGCCTTATTAAATCTAAATCCTCCGGTGGCGAATCCTGATGGATCTGCCATTGAAACCAGTAGACTCTAGTAGCTATATCTTGTCTTCATGTTGTCCCCATCCAAAAAGGACAAAACTTTCTCCTGCTTCCTCTCTTCCTCCATCCAACCGGGAAGTCCTGCCTACTCGTCCAGTGATTGGCTCCTTTATTCATTAGGGGATGGTTCACAAGAAGTCACCTGAGTACATAACTCATTCCTCATTTGCAGCCCCTCCCAGGAAAGCGGAATTAGCATCAACATACAAGCAACCCCAAAGCTATCTACAACACTTCCCCCTTTCTGTCCACTTAAAAGACTCTTTTATCTCAGATATAAATTGAGTACAACTATTACCATTTTGTAATTTATAAAGTACAAGATATAACACTCAGTCCATCATTTTTGTCAATAAAATAGAGCACTGTCATCTATCCTAACTTAAAAGACATAATTCTACCCTTGACTTATGTCCAGGCTTTAGATTGAATGCCATCTGAAAACCATCCTCTCAATCTGTTCTCTCAATGCAAATAGCCTGGGTTGGCTATGAGACTATAAATAGTCTTTCAACCCCATTGGAAATCTGAGAATGACCAACATTATCAGAAGATATAGGAAGCCTAACACAGCTTCCATAACTGAGACAAGTTGTAAAGACAGCTGCCTACCTATACAGCCCCAGTAAGTCAGAAAGTTGGACCATCGGTCATCTGACAGACCTTTGAGAAACAGGAATTATTACCACAAGCCTGTTCTGTCTCGGCAGAGCTAAGCTGTCCTAACCTGTGTATTGTGTCCTTTCAAGAACAGTACAGGTCTGCAGGAGAGATTGGCAATTTTCTTCCCAGTGGCCACCTAGCCACAAAGTACAGCCTCACCTGGAGGTAAGATGCTTAGTTGCTTCTTTGAATCCATGAATGGGGAACTGTTAGGAGCAGATTTGTCTGAACAACAAGTGAATAAATAACAGTAAATGTCATATTCTGTGGATTTCTGATGTTTTTGAAAACCAACTATGTAAAGTAATCTGGACTGTTGTTCATTAACTACCCTCAGCTATTTCTAATTAAAATATCTGAAAACACCCTAACAATAAACTCAGAGCTATGAATTTGCTATTTGGCCCTTAACTCACAGGCTTACTCATCTCAGATCAGTTTATAATAACAGTTACAGAAGGACTGGGTCTAAGCCCTGTACTTTTAAAATTTTTATATAAGTAGAAGAAATTTATACCAATGAAACCCTTGGTTTTGCATCAAAATAAATTCTGTACCAAAATAAAGATCATGACTTCAACTTAGTAACAATTATAAAGATTTCTACCAATAGAGATTATGGCTATACAATCAATTCTAGCTATTTCCTCCCTGTTCCAATCATGACCATTTCTAAATTCCCTAGAACAACAACCTGTGATAACCACCTCCAGCCCCAAAGTCCAGGGAACTGGGACGATGACGACTCTTCATAACTTATTCAAGCTGAATATGGGCATTGAGATATTTTTGAAGGGGGGGAGGAGGGTAGGGAAAATAGGGGAGTTGGTTGGCCTTAAGAAGGCCACACCAATGATGGATTTAGTCTCTGATGCCTGTGTTCTGACTGGATCCGGCTGAAAGTCCAAGACATTAGGAGTTCAAGCAAGTCAGTTCAGTTTGTGGATGATGAGACTCACCAAGGCTGTATATTCTGTAATATACAAATCTCAAAACAAAATTTTAGAATCATCAAGATAACTTTTTGTTGTTGTTTGATTCTCTGGTAGTTCTCTGGGGGTCTGCCTCTATCAAATCTGATCCATATTACTCTGGAAGGTGTATAGCCACTAAATACCTTTTCTAGAAATGCAAAGACAGAACCTTTCTCCCAAATCAGCATATCCTTGAACCAGTTATCAGAAAACCATTTATTTAGACCTCTCTCCTAGAGGAATAATATAACCACAAAACTCAAAATCACACCCATTTTGAAAATTAAAACAATCCAGACAAATGAAGTAATCTAAAATACTGTATGTGCCTATTATTAGGCCTTATCTATTTTGCCAAGCAGGAAAATAACCCAAGATTCCTGGGGAGCCCATGTTAGACATAATTTGAGTATCCTGTAAGGCGTAATGGAGCAATATATCCTTCTTGTTATACCATCTATCTGTTTGGCTCGCTGCCTGGAGCCACAGATATTTATAATTAATACCTGTATGTAGCAGGCAATGATTATCACTGCTCTCTCTACTTGGAGTCAGTGACTAATTTTCCCTATCATAGATCCAGACCACAGGCGAATTCCCCATGTGATTTGGAAAAAAATCTGTATATGAATCTTTCCTAAGAGCAAATAATCCCAATTTCATAAATTCACAGTTCAATCCATCTCTGCCTTCTCCTGACTCAGAGCAGCCTGCAATTCCCCACAACAGGGGACCTCATAACCTGCTTTGTTTCAGTTCCTGCACTTGAGTCCACATGACTTGTCTGCGCTACCTAGCTAGTCTCAAAAAATAAAATAAAACTCTAACTCTCAAGCTAATAAACTTACATTTCTAATGGATTCTTGCTCCACGTTGGTTCGCCACCTGTTGTGAGAAATATTAAAAATCGGACTGGCACATTCCTGCACTACTGCCAGCAACTCTTGGCCCTCTCGCTGTCCCATTGGGCTACTCTCTGCCCACCAACTCTCTGATGGGGCTGGAGCTCCTGAGTTCCCCTTGCTCCCTCCCCAGCTCCACGCCAGCCCCATGCAATGACCATCCAGTCCACCCTTTGGTTAGCCGCCACAACACCCATTTATCTGGTAGAAACAAAACTCTAAATTAACGAGTCAGATTTATGTATCAATAAATTCCCAATTCACAAGATGCCAATACAATAATTTCAGAACCAATTGATAAAAATACAAGCTGCTCACCTAGATTAGCCAAGTTATCTCAATAATTTTATCCCTATATACTATCATAGCTATATGTGGCTATTTAAAGCCACACAGGCTCAGGTTCTTCTTTCTATCCATCTGCTTCCATCTTGGCTTCTTCTCTCCCGAGAAGCATTCCCTCTCTCTGAAACTCTTAGCTCCGCCTCCCTTTTCGCTGTCCAATCACAGGCCTCCTGCTGCACTAATATTTTAATATGATTGACAGGGACAATCTCTCTCTCTCTCTCTCTCTTTCTCTCTCTCTCTCTCTCTCTCTCTCTCTCTGTGTGTGTGTGTGTGTGTGTGTGTGTGTGTGTGTGAGAGAGAGAGAGAGAGAGAGAGAGAGAGAGAGAGAGAGAGAGAGATTTAAAAATCTTAGAGAATGGGGAAAAAAAAAACCCCAAACATTCTTCAGTTCAGAATACTATATATCCAAGGGTCTGTTATAGAACTCAGGAAAGTGAGGGAGAACTAAATTTCTTTTCCTTTATTTCTCTGCCTTCCTTCTTCCCTTCCTCCTCCGACCTCCTTTTGTTGTTGAAGCAAAGCTGTAGCCTGTTAAGAAAAGGTTTGGGGTGGAGGTGCCTCATTTGGTGCACTGCCAAACAGGAGGACCTGAGTTTGAATTCTTAGCACTCTGCTCTCCCTTTCATCTCTAAAGGTCTTGTTAAGTAGCCCAGGCTGCCCTCTAATTCCTTTCACAGCCTAGACAATGATTTCTTGAAAGAATGGCATACGTTTTTTGTGGTAGTTTGTGTACCTCATAGTCTGTGTTACTCATTCCAACACGTGTACCAAGCACTAACTTTGTTCTAATTCTAATTTGTTCAGTTGTTAACTATATAATATGGAAGAACAATCCTCACACTTCTGATGATGGCATTTATTGGAGACAGACAGATTCACAGAGATGAAGTGAATGTCAGTGCCTGATGAGTGCTGCCAAGAAGGTGGGGCCAATAGGTACCCAGAGACACCTCCTGGTGGGCAGCAGGGAAGTCCCTGGAGGACATGTGTGCTGTGATATAGCTATAACCTAATGGAAGAATCCTGATTCTAGAAAAGGAAGGAAGACTGCGGCGGAATGGCGTGAGTCCACCCATGTACCTAGAGCTGAAAAATGATGTAGAATATGCAGGAAAGGGGGCTGTGGAGATGGCCCAGTGGGTAAGAGAGCTTGCCTTGAAAGCATAATACCTGAGTTCAATTCCCAACACACACATAAAAAGCTGCGCATGGTTGTGCACCCACCTTTTGGCCTGTGTAACTCTGATGCTATGGGAGGCTGATACCAGAGGCTAGCCAGAGCATGATGGCTGCTAGCCTCGCCTCATTGGTTACTTTTCTATTGTTCTGACAAAACACTGTGACCAAGGCACCTTAGAGAAGGAAGGACTTATTTGGGCTTACAGACATGGTGGCAAAGCAAGGCCTCACCAGAAATGGCAGCTGGAGCTCCACAGAAAGAGAGTGAACTGGAAATGGCCTAAGTCTTTTCATCTCAAAGAGTGTCCTCAGCAACATGTTTCCTCCAGCAAGGCTACACCACCTAGACCTCCTCAAGCAGCAGAAAGCCTAGACATAGAAATACATGCAGGCAAAACAGCAGTAAACATACAAAAATAAAGATTAAACAAACACCTTCCCAAACAGCTGTCCCAAGTGGGAATAAGTGTTTAAATGAAGTAAGGAACAGTGTCTCAAGGGGATATGGTGGGAAGTGATAGAGGACACCCAGAGTCTTTGGCCTCTGCACACACGAATATGGGTGCCTCATACACATACACACTCGGGGGGGGGGGGAGGGAGAGAGAGGGGGGGAGGAGGAAGGAGGAGGAAAAGGAAGAAGGAGGAGGAGGAGGAGAAGGAGGAGGAGGAGGAGGAGGAGGAGGAAGTGGAGAGAGAGCCAGTCAAGACTAGAGAGTAATGGTTTATTCGGAGAGGTGGGGGCCTGGCCTGGACCCTAGGAACAATTATGCAAAAGAACAACTTGATCTGATTTGCATTTTAATAATATCACTGGAGTTGCAGCCTTTAAAATGTCTTGGAGAGGCCAAAAGGGAAAGACATGAGTTGGTAAGCATTTTCATAGACTAGTCTAGAAATAATAATGGCTCCCTGGGGTGTGCCCATGTCGTGTGTGTGTGTGTGTGTGTGTGTGTGTGTGTGTTGATATTTGCACAAGTGGGTTGTATAGCTGTAGATAGATTCAAGAGAGATCTATGATGTAATGCTTAATGGATGCAGCTGCAGACTGGTCGTCTGGGGTGGGGAGTTCAAAGGTCAGTGTTGGCCCACCATGCCCTTCCTTGGGCATAGACAGTGGTAGCAGGTAGAGGTTTCTCAAGGGTGAAGGTCAAGAGGACCCTCAGAAAGGTCTGCAGAGAACCTCCAGGGAGACAAAAATGTATCAGTCATCCTGGTGGGAGTTACCATCCGAACCTAGGGAAAGGACTCAGCAGTTAAGAGCCCAAACTGCTCTTGGAAAGGATGCACTTCTGCTAGCTCACAGTCACCTGTAACTCCAGCTCTAGAGAACCCAGAGCCTTCTTTCAACTCCATGAGCAACTGCACTCAGATGCACAGGCACACATAGTAAAAGTAAACATTAAAACACAAAAGAGGAAGGTTGACGTGCCCTAAGCAGAAAGTGTAACATGAGAGCAGAGATACCAGGCCCTGATGAGGAGCAGCATAGGAAATGGAGTTACCAGGAAATGAGGGCAGACAGACACCCTGAAGCCACTGAAGCTCAGCAAGGAGGGTGTCTGTCTAAGTGAAGTACCACAAGGACACTTGTGGAGAGTAGGGGACAACCTCAGCTGCTGTTCTTCAAGTGCCTTCTCTACCACTGAACCACACCAACAACCCTCAACTGGAGAATTACAGACAACTGCTCTACCACTGAGCCACGCCCCCAGCCCTCACTGGGGAATTCTAGGCAGGGGCTCTACCACTGAGCCACGCCCCCAGCCCCTCACTGGGGGATTCTAGGCAGGTACTCTACCACTGAGCCACGCCCCCAGTCCCTCACTGGGGGATTCTAGGCAGGGGTTCTCTCACAGACCAGCTGTCCTAGGGCCCCTTTCTCAGGCCAACCCAGTGACTGAACCCTATTTCCCATTTTTGTTCTGGAGGAGAGGGTGCAGATGACATTCTGTTCTTGTCACTGGCCTGTCTGGGTTTGTCTGTGGCTAATGCAGAGTGTGGGCCGTTAGACAGAGTCCTTCATGGCTGTTTTTAAAAAAGCCTATTATTTTAATTTCCAAACCTTTTAGGGGAGGCAGAGCAGCAGCTACAACCTCATTGCCTCCTGATTATGACAATTTATGACTCAGAGTCACAAACTGACCATTCCTTTGGCCACCACATCCTGTCCCACTCTGCTCTGTGTCCCCTCCAAAAGACTCAGCCTGTTGTTCCCAGAGGACAGGAAATGCTGATGTAATGGCTTCTATTACTGATATTGCCCTGGTAGTTGGGGTGCCAAGTAGCTGCAGTCCTGGGGAAGGAAATGAAGAGAAGAGTGAACCTTCTTTAAAGCAACTCCATGTCCCAGAGTGCTCATTTCCATGGGCTCTGTTTACCTGAGCTAATGTGTTTATTTAATTTGATGGGGAAATCAGAATATACCTTTTCCATTACCACATCATTCAAGCACTTCTAGACATAAAATAAAGGATGTTTTTACAGCACTTAAACACTGTATCTCATTAAGGAACCACTTTCTCAATCTAATGGCAACCCAACAGCCAGATTGTGAGCTCTGGTGTGGGTAGGCTTGTGCCCAACAGCTGGAGACAGAGGCAAATGTCTGCTTCTCCACAGTCACCAGTTCCACCACCATCACCCTCTAGGGGAAAATGCTTTCAGATTCTCCATGAGCCCTGATACCATGTCACATGCTTAGATGGCTTCCATAGCAATTGGAAATGTCTTTCTTAACTAAAAGAAACTCATTTTTGACTTTGCTTTTAGGGGTCCTGGGGTGAGAACCCAGAGCTTTGTGCACTAGACATAACATGGTGTTGCAGTTTATTGGTTTAAAATATTTGCCTCTGCATGAGTCAGTGTTCTGTTACTGTTAACAAATACCTGGATATAAATAGTTTATAAAGAGGAAAGGTTCATTTGGGCTCACAGTTTTGGAGGTCTCGGTCCACGATCATTTAATGGTAGCCCCATGTGTGTAATACCTGTGATGAAGCAGAACATTATGGCATAAGGGCAGGATGTAGCAAAACCAGACCCCAGTGTTTGGCCAGGCAGCAAAGAGAGAAAGGAGGAGAAGGGGTGCCATTAACCCTGTAAGAATACAATCTCCAGTGGATTTTCTCTAGTTCAGTGGTTTTCAACCCCCCTAGCGCTGTGACTCTTTACTATAGTTCCTTGGTTTATGGAGATTCCCAACCATAAAATTTTTTGTTGCTACTTCATAACTGTAACCTTGCTACTGTTGTGAATCATGATATAAATATCTGTGTTTTCTCCATGAAGGATCATTTGCTCCCCAAGGAGTCTTGACCCACGGGTTGAGAACCACTGCTCTAGGCCCCATCTCATTAAGTTTCTACCACTTTCCGATAGTGCCATGTTAACGATTAAGACTTGGGGACCATATTAGTATTTTTGTTTTATTGTGAGTGCAACACAGAAACAAATGAGAGCTCATGGTTCCAAGGATATCACTCCGTTGATGGTGGGCAAGGCACAGCAAAGCGACTCAGCTTATGGTAGGGGCATGTGGTAGAAGCTGTTTACATCATGAAGGACCAGGAAGGAGAGGGAGTTGGGAACCAGGGCTTCATATAACCTTCTAAGATTCCTTCTCACCCAGCCGGGTGGTCTCCCTTCTCCCAGTTGGGCTGACCTCCTAAACGGTTCCCAGCCTCTTGAAATAGCACCATCTGCTGGTGAACATGTGGCTAAACTCTGAACCTGTGGGGATATTTCATTTTCAAACCATAATGTAGGACATCAAGGATCTAATCTGTAATGCCTTTCTCCCCATTCCCAAACAGAAGTCCCTGAGTCAGAGAAGGCATCTTCATCAGCTTCTCTTGGAGTCAGTCTTAGGGTGGGCCTCATGCAGATGCATTAAAAGCTATGTGCAGAAGGATGAATGCAGGAATCACTTCTTTGGCAAGCTCACAAAGTAACAGATCCCTAACTGTCTTAATTAGCTTCCTTTCCTTCTTATTCAGCCAGATATCAGGGCTCTAATATCTAATGAGCACTTGGTAATGGATTCATTTATAAAAAAAATTCCTCTGTAAAAAAAATAAGTCAGAGGTAACTTGCCATGTTGATTACTAATGGCTCTTATGAAAATGCCTTGGTATATCTTGGTTTTGAGAGGCTCTAAATGGTTTTCTGAGTTTGATCAGGACCAATTTATTCTTTTAAGACATACTAATTTTGCAGTGAGAAGCATTTCTGAATGAGTCAGAAAACTCACCATTTTCTTTCAGCCGATTCAAAATATTTCAGTGTTTTCAATATTTTTCTTCTGATATGTGGGTTTAGTGGATCATGTTTCTCTCCTTATTCCATAGTGTGTGTGTGTGTGTGTGTGTGTGTGTGTGTATGTGTGTGTGTGTGTGTGTGTGTGTGTGTGTTTGTATCTACAGGAACATATGCTGATGCATATGAGTGCTCCTGGAGTCTAGAGGACAACCTTGGGTGTCATTTGTTAGGTTCCATCCAACGCGCGTGCGCGCACACACACACACACACACACACACACACACAGAGGCTAGAGTTTAGTAGTCAAGAGCACTGCCTACTCTTCTGGAGGACCCAGGTTTGGTTCTCAGTTCCCCCATAGCAGCTCACAATCATCTATAACTCCCATTCCAGGGAATCTCTTCTGGCCTCCTTGGCCACTGCATACATGGGTGCACAGACATGTGTACAGGCAAAATACCCATACATATAATGTAAAAATAATCAATTACTAAAAATAATAAAATAATAAAATAAAATAATAAAATATTAAAAATACTAAAAGTATTGTATTAGACTTACTCATTTAGTGTGTGTGTGTGTGTGTGTGTGTGTGTGTGTGTGTGGTGGGGTGTGCACGAACACATCTCTATGGAAGTATGCACATGCCATGGCACACATGTAGTGGTCAGAGGACAATTTGCAGGAGTCAGTTCTTTTCTTCCACCATGTTGGTTCTGGGACTTGAACTCAGATTGTCAGTGATGTGTTTATAAAAATATAAAGATATATAAGAATGTGTTCTATGGGGTGTGGTGAGATGTGGGGGAAGGAGGTGCAGAGGCATCCCTTCCCTCTGAGGGACCAGCCACACCATGGTAGAGTTTATTCGGGGCATGGGGAGGGGAGTTAAGAGGTTAGTAGAGGCAGAGAAAGGCAGAGAGAGGGAGAGAGTAGAGAAGTAGAGGATGGCCATAAGCACATGGAGAGAGGGGGAAGGGAAATTGGGAGAGAGGGAACCAGAGGGAGCAAGAGAGCAAGAGGCAAGAAAGCAAGAGAGAGCAAGAGAGAGAGGAGGGGCAGGCAGCCCCTTTTATAGTGAGTCAGGCCTACCTGGCTGTTCCCAGGTAACTGTGGGGCGGAGCTTAGACAGAACACTAACAGTCAGGATTGGTGGCAGACCCTGTTATCCACTGGCCCCCCTTCCCTCTCTCCTTTTTTATTGTTTCACCTTCTTTTTTGAGACAGGCTCTCCCACTGGTCTGGAACTCACTGAGAAGGCTAAGCTGACTGGCCAGTGGGCCCCAGCCTATCTTAGCCTCCCTGTACTGGGATAATAAGCACACAGTGCCATGCCTGGCTTTTCTTTTTCTCTTCACATGGGTTCTGGGAATCAAACTCAGGCCTTCATGATTACAAAGTAAGCACTTACTAACCGAGTATTATTCCCCAGTCTATTTTTAGCATTTTCTCTATGTCTCTCCTGGTAGGTAGAGTCAGCAGATCACTCCCTGCTTTATAGTGATCATATCACTATTTTATATTTTTGGCCCCCAGTATCCAGAGCCCCTCCTTTGACAAATTGCTATAGCATCCTCCCTGATGCCTCCCCCCAGGGACCCGCACACTTTCTCCCTGATCCTGAACTTGGCTGTTTGGTTCATTGTGTGTTCATATAAATATTCCAGAGAAATTTCTAAAATGAGCTTCTGTCAGCACACACACACACACACACACACACACACACACATACACCATGCACGCACACATATATGCATGTATCCCACACACAAATGCACACATACTATTCACACAAGCACTTTTAACTATTGAGCCATGACTTCAGATGCCTCAAAGATTGCCCTTTAATGCATCCATGAGATGTAGCATTTTATTTCTGAGATCAAATGCATGGAGAGGGGACTTACTGGAGGACAGGTTTGTGTTAGCACATTAGTTCAGAGGTCAGTACACAGTCCTTGGCTGTGCTGTTGCTGATCCCCCTGTGAGTTGGAACTTCGCAGAGCTGGAAATGTTTGGAAGGCTCTTTGCCTCTTGGCAGCAGGGAATCATAGTAGAGTCATCAGAGGAAGGAGCTAGGGCAAGATAGAGCCCCCGAGATGGGCTGGTTCCATGTTTCTGTGCTTGTGGGAAAGTCAAACATTATGGTGGACCAGAGTGCTGTGACTCCCTTCCCTTGGGGATTGCAACAGCTCCTGCTCCTTGACCTGCTTGAGTTTCAGTCCTGGCTTCCTTTGGTGATGAACAGCAACATGGAAGTGTAAGCTCAATAAACCCTTTCCTCCCCAACTTGCACCTTGGTCATGATGTTTGTGTAGGAATAGAAACCCTGACTAAGACAGGGATCATCAACCTGATAGTCGGTCCATGAGGGCAAAGGGGGCAGAGACAAAGAACAGGAAGCCCTGTGTGTACATATGGTGAATGACCATACTGGGACCAGCTGCAGATCAGCTCTACTTCGGGTGATTCAAGGCTTATATAATTTTGGGGACTGGAGGTAAGGGCATCCAGGATGGGCAAAGGTCATTGGCTGAAGACTTATGGTACCAAAATGCCTCATTAGCATGGGGAAGCATTTCAGGAATCTCTGGTGCTAGCTGAATGGGTTCTTATTGGGAGAAAGGAAGTTGAACCTGTAATCTTAACCAAGGCTACATGAAGTTCTGCATGTAGAGGCATGTGTATGAGTGTGTGTGTGTGTGTGTGTGTGTGTGTGTGTGTGTGTGTGTGTGTGGGCTGTTGAACTCCCTAGGCAGGTCAGAGAAGGGGAAGCCCTGCCAATGAAGGGAGTCCTCCATTAGGCACCTAGCCCCAGAAGGCTATCAGGGCAATGGTAGACTTTGACCTTAATTATCAGGGCAACAAGTGCATCAAACTCTGAGCAGCCGGAAGTGGACCAGTGACAAGAGGACCCTAGTGGAAGATCTGCTCATTAAAGTCACACACCCAGTAACCCACTCATCCAGATAGCCTTACACTCCATGATCCCAATTCTCCAGTCAGTTATTAAAAAATACTGTGTCCTGTTGGGTGATGGTGCATACCTTTAATTCTAGCACTTGGGAGGCAGAGGCAGATGGATCTCTCTGAGTTCGAGGCCAGCCTGGTCTACAGAGCAAGAACCAGGACAACCAAGGCTTCACAGAGAAACCCTGTCCCTCAAAACAAAAAAAAATATATATTTATGTGTGTGTGTGTGAGGAGGTCTGAGGACAGCCTCCAGGGTTCATCTTTGCCTTCCACTTTGAAGCAGGCTCTTACTGTTCACCACCAGGATAGCTCTCCTATGAGCTTTGCAGATTCTCCTGTCTCTGCCTCTCATGTCCCAGACAGGGGGGTTGGGATTATAGGTGCAAGGCTAATAGCATGGTTCTGGAGAATCTCAATTCAGTTCATTAGGTTTGCATAAGGCAGGCACTTTCCCCATTGAGCCATCTTCCCAACCCTGATTTTGGCTTTTGAGATAAGGTCTCATGAAATCCAAGTTGACCTTGAACTCCCTCTATAGTCAAAGGTGATCTTGAACTTTTAATCCTCTCCCCCCCATCTCCCAAGCTTGAAGATTACAAATGTGCACCCCTAAGTTCAGTTGGATGTGGTGTTAAGACAGAACCAAGGGCCTCGTGCCTACTAGCAAGCAATATCATTAGCTCAGAAGCTGACTATTTAGGTGGTGTGCATATGTGAGTGTGTGTGGGTCCTTCCACCTTTACAAGTGCTCCAATCTCAGGTTGGGTTTACACTGCTTGTGTTTGCGCCTGAGCCATCTCACTAGCTCTATATGGATGCTGAGCTCCAAACTCCAGGACTCACAGCAGCACTCGTGTCCTCTGAGTCATCTTGCCAGCCCCCCAAAGACTGACTTTGCCCCCAGAAAACCAAAGACTTTTCCTGTAGCTGACCAGCAGCCATGGATGAACCGGGTCTACCTGAAAGGGAGACTGGGAATGAGAAAGGGACGGGGTGGGAGAGAAGAACGGAGCCAAGACAAAATTTCTGATCAAGGCTTGAACTTTTGTTCTGTACTCCTTTTAAAGGGAAAGCCCAAAGACCCAATCCTTTGTTTCAGCAAGCTCATCGGGCAGTTGACTCCTCCAGGTTCCTGTAGGAAGTTGCAAATGCAGAGAGGCCAGACTGACTCCAGCCAGGTTTGTTTGTCATACTCAAGGGGAAGGGCACATTTTCCTGACCTCTCATTTGCAGAGATGTCTTTTTCGTCTTTCTTCAGGTGTCTTTTGGGAACCACTTACTTTTGGCAGTAAGCATCATCCTGTCTTCACTGTTTCCATGGCCTCATCCCTGTGGGGCTGCCTCCAGCCCTCCACTCACCAGGACTGGCCACCTGAGCAGAATGCTAACAGTGCTACTTTTGGAAACATTGGTCTAAGAAGAATCTGAACGTGGGGACTTTTGATGCAGTTGGAGGTCAGGGTCCTACAGTGAGAAGAGGAAGTTTGGATACAGTTGAACAAATTGAAAGATTCCTGATTCCCAGTCTCTGACCTCTATTTGATAGTTAGATAGCTCACAGCAGGCAATATAATTATGTACAACTACAGTTAAGTATAGAAAGCAAGCAGATGAGGCAATTACAGACTCCAAGGTAAAGAAAATAAGCGGTATTCATGTAACAGCGATCACCCACGAGTAATATTGACACCGGCACCCAATAAATGTTGCTTCAGCCAAAAATGATGACGGAAGAGGAAGAGGGAAAGCGTGTGAGTGCTAAATTGTTGTTTGATTCAATTCATTAATTGGGCAATAACTAATATCAGAGACATCAAGAAACAAGAGTGTGGCCAGGTGGTGGTGTCGTACACCTTTAGTCCCCGAGTTTGGGAAGTAGAGGCAAGGAGATCAGGAGCTCCAGACTATCCTCGGTTACATAGGGAATTCGAAGCCATCCTGAGCTACATGAAACCCTTTCTCAAGAATAAATATGAGGGGGCTGGAGAGATGGCTCAGCCGTTAAGAGCACTGGCTGCTCTTCCAGAGGTCCTGAGTTCAATTCTCAGCAACTACATGGTGGCTCACAACCATCTGTAATGAGATCTGATGCCCTCTTCTAGTGTGTCTGAAGACAGCTACAGTGTACTCATAAATAAAATAACTCTTAAAAAACAAAGCATATGAAATCATGTAATATAAATAATCTAAACACACAGCTAGAAAGCTGGTGGAATAGGAGCATTTGATTTTAACATTTCTAAAGTTTTAAAACATTTATTATTGCTGTGTTTGTGTGCATGAATGAATGGGTGCTTATGTATCCATGCATGTGTGGAGATCAGAGGACAACCCTTGGGAGCTAGTTCTCTCCTTCCATGAGGAGGAGAGTCTCACTCATTTCTGCCATGTAGCAGCTCCAAGCTAATTGGCTCATGAGTTTCCCTGGACTCTCCCACCTCCACCTTCCATTCACCATTGAGTACTGGGTTTACAGAAGCCCACTGCTGTGCCTGGGTTTTTACAACTTCTTATGTGGAGTTCCTGGGATTGAACTCAGGCTGGCAGGAGTTCGTGGCAAGCTCCCTTACCTGTTGAGCCATCTCACTGCCCCACCCTTTCATTTTCTATTTTTCTTCTATTTAAATTAGATTTTTCATACAATTCTCTCCTAAAGCCTCCCAGATTCTCTCCCCATCCCCTTTCAATCCACACCCTCACTTTTATTCTCTTATTATAAAATGAACAGGCTCTTTTTGTGGGACTCTTAACAGAGGGAATGTGGGCTGCTTTTTATACTGTTGCCAGGGGACTCTTGGCCTCTCTACTGGGTAGCCTCGTCCAGCCTTAATATAAGGGGAGGTGTCTAATCTTTTTTTTTTTTTTGTCCAAGACAAGGTTTCTCTGTGTAGCCCTGGCTGTCCTGGGATTTGATTTGTGGACCAGACTGGCCTTGAACTCAGAGATCCACCTGCCTCTGCCTATGCCTCTGGAGTGCTGGGATTAAAGGTGTGCAGCGCCACTGCCCCTCAAGGTGCCTAATTTTACTGCAGCTTGGCATGTATACCATGTTTGGTTTATAGCCCTAGGAGGACTGCCCTTTTCTAAAGGGGAATGGAGGAATGGATGAGAAGGGAGGAGATTGGGGGTGCATGGGGGGCTGGGAGGAAATGAGGGAGGGAATATAATAAATAAAATATAAAATAAAAGGAGATAAAGCAAAACAAACAAGCTGGAACAGGAAACCCGAACAGAGAAAAACAAACAAGCTGGAACAGGAAACCCGAACAGAGGAAAAGAGTCAAAGCAAAAGCACAAGAAGCACACATAGATGCAGAGACACACATGTTTACACATGCAGAAATCTCATACCAACACAAAACCTGACACATAATATATAGAGATATATTATATGATATATGAGACAAAGATCCTCCAAAGGTGCCGTTGAATGCATTCTGTGTTGGCCGTCTACTGCTGGGCGTGGGGCCTGCTATAAAGAGTGGTTTGTATTCCTGGTGAGACTCCATTGAAGAAAACTGAGTTTTCTTTTTGAGTGGTTATCACGTGAAGGTAGTGTCTGGGTTAGGGATGGGCGCTTATATGCACTTCTTCTCTCGGCCCTGGGACCCCATCTGGAGCAGACCTGTGTAGGCCCTGTGCATGCCACCATGGCCTATGTGAGTTCCTGGGTGCATTGGTTTTGTTGTGTTTAGAAGGCTTTGGATCCTTGGTGCCCTCCATCCCCTCTGGCTTCTTAAAAAGTCTTTCCTTTCTTTCTTCCACATGGCTCCCTGAACCCTTGGCGGAGAGATTTGGACTGTTACCATACTTTGATTTTAAATTAAAAAAATGTATAATTGTCAGTAGAGACATGATAGTCTATCTGATTCATGTGCTTATATGTGTATCTGGTATGCATAAATGTGTATGTGTTTATGTGTGTGCATAGTGGAGCTCGAAAATATGAAACTGTCTAACACATACATTGTCTGGGGCTAAGGCTCAGTGGGGGAGCACTTGCCTGGCATATTCAGGGTCCTGGGCTCTACCTCCAACACTGCAGAAGTGAGAAGTAAATAAATTGATCCGGGTTCAGTTATTTAAGAGATAACACTTTATGTATTTCATTACTTAAAAACTGTATTTGTTTCATATTTTGTGTGTGCATGAGCATGCCACATGTACTTGTGGGAGTCAGTTCTCTCCTTCCACCATGTGGATCTTGGAGATCAAGTTCAAGTTGTCCAGGGCCTTCACCCACTGAGCCATCTTCCTGGAACCAGGGTTCCAGATTTCAGCCCTAAGAATTTTCTGAAGGCTCTAAACCCCATCACATCTATCTCATTGTATGCAAATGAAAAGACACCCTCATAAATGGTACATCAAGAGGGAGCTAAGATTCACTTAAAAACATACATGCACATGCATTTTAAAATCTGGATTCTTCAGCTAAGAAAACTCATGTCATCTCTGTCTCCGAGTCTTGTTTACTTCACTTGGCATAGTCATTTCTGGTCCCATCTACTTTCCTGCAGTGATTGTGTAAAACCCCATTGTTGTGTACATGCACCCACTGCAATGACCTGTCTATCTATTGATGGTATCTGGGTTAGTACCAATCTTGGCTGCGGTGACCAGGGTAGCAATGGATGTGCAGGCATCTCTGTGATCTGCTGACTTGGGTCCTTCCAGTATATTCTTAGTTGTTGTGTAGCTGGGTCATATGTAGTTCTAACTTTAGTGGGCTTTTAAAAAAGATTTGTTTGTTTTATGTAGATACATGCTCTATCTGCATGTATACTTACCTGAATGTCAGAAGAGGCATCAGACTCCATTACAAATGATTATGAGCTGCTTTGTGGTTGCTGGGAATTGAACTCAGGACCTCTGGAAGAGCAGGCAGTGCTCTTAACCACTGAGCCATCTCTCCAGCCCATTTTTGTTGTTGTTGTTTTGTTTTGAGAAACCTCCATATTGATTTACATAGTGACTCCATAAGTATACAGATAACATTTTTTTTTAAAGATTTTTATTTCATTTTAAATATGTGTGTGGGTTTCTGTACATTGAGCATAATGCCCTTGGAGGCCACACGAAGGCATCAGATTCCCTGGAACTGGAGTTACAGGTGGTTTTTTTTTTACCAGCCTGATATGAGTACTGGTAATGGAACTTGTGTCCAAGCACTGTTAACTGCTGCACTATCTCTCCCCCCACCCCCCGGGTAAATATTCTAACCTTCTTACTCTAAGGTTATAAGATTTCTTCTAATTGCACCATGTGAAAATAAATCTCAATTATTTATATGTGTGGAACTCAAATAAATCTTAAGGTCTTAAATACTGGCAAAGAAACAGTAGTTAGTGATTAAAAAGTAATTCTAATGTATAGTAAAATAATTGGGGAGTAGAATAGAGCCAGCTCAGAAGTCATGGCTTTACAATGTCTTACAACATTCACTTCTGTCTTCTGGAGTTTGGTTACTGAATAGTTTACAGGATTCCTTTGGTTTCTTTAAAACACCCATTCTCTTTGCGTGTGGGAGGGTATATGGTGGGTGGGTCAGTTTATGTGTGTGCACATGTGTGTGTGTGTACATTTCGAGGGCAGGGGTCAGCCTCTGGTGCTGTTCCTCAAGAGATGTCTGCCTTCATTTTTTTTTTTTTAGGCAGGGTCTCTCACTGGTCTGAAATTCACCAAGTAGTCTAGGCTGGCTGACCGGCCAGTGAGCCCCAGAGCTTCACACAGACTCTGCATCCCCAGCACTGGGCTTACTAATGTGGGAGACCATGCCCAGCTTTTTATGTGGGTGCTGGTATCAAACTCAGCACCTCATGTTTATGGAGCAAGCAATTAGCTGGCTGAGACATCTTGCTGTTCTGCTTTGAGTAATACAGGTCTTGGGGGCTGTGCCATCATCTTCGGAATAATAATAATAATAATAATAATAATAATAATAATAATAATAATCCTATGAGCCATATATTATCTTTTCTTACTGCAAAGAGAGGATTCAAGGTTCAGAGAAGTTGGACAGTGTGTTCAGGGGAGCACAGCAAAGAAGAGATAAATCAAGTCTCCTCAACTCAAGCTGTTGCACTAAATGGCCTTTCTCATTAACATTTTGTACTGCTTTTCCCTGGTCTTTTTCACCTTCCCTGCTAATTGTTTGCTTTCTTTTCTTGTTCTTAAATTGTTTTGCTATTTTTGAGATAGTCTTCTTGTGGAGTCCAGGATGACCTCAAACATGCAATCCTCCTGCCTCAGACTTTGAATGCTAAGATTACAGGCACTTCCACAGCTTCGTTGCTTTATTCTTTAAAAATATTTATTACTTACAAGATTTATTCGTATTTTAAATTACGTGTGTGTGTATGGGTGCATTCGTGCAGTGTCCATGGAGGTAGAGGCGCTGGGTCTCCAGGTAGCTGGAGTTACAGGTGGCTGAGAATCACTCAGTGTAGATGCTGGGAATGGACTCAGGTCTTCTAGAAGATCATGAAGCACTCTTGCCAGCAGAGCCATCTCCTCAGCTCTTTGTTTTATCCTTTCTAATAGAAACCATACTGTACAAAGGTCTGTGTTTCCTGGGGATCTCCCACTAGCCAGAATCCCAAGTCCTCAGGGGTTCTCTGCAGAATTCACAACATAGACAAAATCATTACTGGAAGATTCTGTCTTACTCCATCAACACATGAGATCTTTAGCCAGGAGGAAGCATGGCCTCTGTTTCATTGCTCAGCCTTTGTCTCTCCTTTCTGTCTGTCTGTCTGTCTATCTACCTACCTACCTACCTACCTACCTATCTATCTATCTATCATTACTCGTTATCAGTTCAATTGTTTGAGATTGGGTTTTGTTATATAGCTTGGGCTGGCCTGGAATTCATGATCCTCTTACCTAGGCCTTCATCTCGGCTGAGATGACAGGTATCCACTATGATACCACAAGTCCAGATTCCTTACAGCTCTGTATGCAACTTCTTTGCCTAAAGAGAAAAAAATATTAAAGACCAAATATGAAGATCCGTCTCCATTGTCGACTTGATTGCATTTAGAATCACTGTGGTAATGTAGCTCTGGGCAAGTCTGTGAGGAGGTTTCTAGATTGGCTCTATTGAAGTAGGAAGACCCATTCTGAATGTGGGTAGCACCTTCCCATGGGCTGGAGTCCTGGGCTGAATACAAAAAAGAGAGAGTGAACTGAGCACCAGCCTTCATCCTTTATTCTTGGCTGCACACAGCATGTGGTTGCATGTATGTATAGGTATGTGTGTACATGCATGTAGAGGCCAGAGATCAGCTTCAGATGTTGTTCCTCAGGCGTTACCCACCACTTATGGTGGTGGGCATACCTGGGTTGCCCACCCAGGTTGGGTTGGCTGTGTGAGCTTCAGGGATCTGCCTGTTCCTGTCTGATTAGCACTGACATCATGTGTCATACTCTGCTTTTTAAAAATGACATTTATTTATTTAGCATGTGTGCATATATGTGTTTGTTCCCATGTGTGTACACAGCACAACATGCTTGTAAAGGTCAGAGGATGACTTTCTGGAGTCTATTTCTCCTTGCATGATGTCAGGTCATGAGGCTTAGCAGCAAGCCCCTTTATGTGCTGAGACACCTCACCAGCCCATGCTCTGCAATTTCCTGTGGGGTCTTGGGATCGAATTCAGGTACTCACACTTGCAAGGTGTCTTAGTTAGAGTTTTACTGCTGTGAACAGACACCATGACCAAAGCAAGTCTTATAAAAGGCAACATTTAATTGGGGCTGGCTTACAGGTTCAGAGGTTCAGTTCATTATCATTATGGCAGGAACATGGCAGCATCTAGGCAGGCATGGTGCAAGAAGAGTTGAAAGTTCTACACCTCCATCTGAAGGCTGCTAGCAGAATACTGACTTCCAGGCAGCTAGGATAAGGGTCTTAAAGCCTACAACCACAAGGCCACACCTATTCCAACAAGGCCACACCTCCTAACAGTGCCACTCCCTTGGCCAAGCATATGCAAACCATCACACAAGGCAAGCACTTTGCCAACTGTGCCATTATCCCTTCCCTTCCCCCTCCAGTTTTTAGAGACACCAGAAAAGGGTGTTTTACAGAGACTCCTTGGAGCAGACAGCCGGGAAGCAACATTTTGTCTTGTATCCTCAGCAGGTGAGTCAGTTCAAAGGTGCTTTGAGAGATGGCAATTCTTCTTGGAGGTTTGACTGTCCCTGGCTAGTCCCTCATGACTTGAAGCAGACTGAGAAAAATCTCATAAAGAAGATATGAAAAAAATATAGAAAGCATTGTACTCTGCTCCCTTACTTCTTCTGAAAATATTTACAGATGTGATTGTGTCAGGGGAGGTAAAGACGGGGGAAGCCTTTTTTTTGTTGTTAAAAGAGAGGGTGGTGGTGGATGTGTGGTCCAGGCTGAGCTTGAACTTGCCATGTTGCTGAGAATGGTCTTAATTTCCCTAACTCCACTTCCTGAGTGATAGGATTATAGGTGTGCACTAGCACACTTGCTTTTTTATTTTTAGATTTTAAATTATTTGTGTGTACACATGTATGTGCTCTGGAGTATGTGAATATGTATCTGTGTGTGGGAATGTGCATGTGAGTGCACTGCCTTCAGAGGTCAGAAGAGGGCAGAAGATTCCCTGGAGCTGGAGTTAACAGGAGGTTATAAGCTGTTGATATAGGTGTTGGGAAGCAAATTTGGGTCCTCTGTAAGAACAGCAAACAGTCTTAACCACAGAGCCATCTTTCCGGTCCCTACACTTGTTTTTTTAATATAGCACTAGGGAGAACTTATGGTTTTGTTTTTTTTAATACCTTGATCTTTAAACCACATCATGTGGGGCTGAGAGGTAAGAAAATTCCACATTTATGTTAGCCAGTTTTGCGTCTATGTGACCAAAACACTTGACAGACACAACTTAAGGGAGGAAGGATTTATGTTTTCTTATGGTTACAGAGAGTTTAAGTCCAACACAGCAGGGAAGGTGTTCTGTGCCATCCAGAGAATATGTGACCACTAGACTTCCAATTTCAAATGAGCTTACTAAATACATGGCAAGACAAAGTAAAAGAATAAGTGACAATTGATGGATAGCTAGCCATTGAAGTTCCATCAAATAGTGCTCAAAACATTTTAGAAGAAATCAATGGGAAACCCCATCAAGCCATTCAGTTGGGACTCCCAATCAGGAGAAAGTCCTGGGTGGAGAATTGTCCACTTAGGAGAGAGAGGCTTCCAAGTTAAAACAAACAAATAGCAACAGATTCGGGTAACATCATTAAATTGAGTACTCACAACATCTATGACATCATCAAATCAGGCACTCACAACATCCAGCAGCAACTGATTGGGGAAGTTGAGGTAGTCAGCTGGATTCTAGACTGGGCTTTCTCTCCATGACTGAACTTCCGGCTTCTTTCTCTCCCACTGCAGGCACATTTATGTCTTGAGATAAACACTAGTGACCTCTGTTGGAAAAGGTCTCATTTCAGCTATCCTAAAGGACAGAGTATTTCACTCTTGGGCTGTTTTGCTGTTCTTTCCCTCCCTGTCACTGAGTTCGGTAGGCAAGCCCATTCTCAGATGCCAGAGGATACTCTGAGAAAAACATGCTTGGGTCTGAAATGGCAGGATGTGTGTGCAGTCCAATTTCCTGAGTTCAGTGAGTTCAAACAGTGCATGGCAGTTTCCCAGTATATGTGCATCACAGAAGGGATGGCAGTAGAAGTGTCTCCATTACTCATGGTGGGAGCATGAGGCAAAAGATATTTACACCATGGCTGACCAAGATGCAGGGGAGAGGAGCAAGAACCTTCCAAGGCCCACCTTCAGTGACTCAGTTCTGCCAGTGAAGTCTCATCTCTGACAGGCTCTTCAGCTTTCTAAGCTCAGTCCATGTAAAACCCATGTAAAAACCAATGTGGTGGTGCACACCTGAATCCCAGGGCTGAGTGGGTGGAGACAGGTGTGTCCCTAGGAGTCACTGGCCAATCAGCTTAGCCTAATCAGCAAGCTTGTGGCCAGTGAGAGACCCTGCTTCAACAAACAAAAAAACTAAAAGCCAAGGTATTGTGCCCTTGAAGAGTGTTGTGCGTGCGCACGTGCACACACACACACACACACACACACAGCAACCCAAACCAGCTTCAGATCCAAAGTTCAATAGCATCTTTCTTGACTCTTTGCCTCACGATAGGGAATAAGGGAATTGAGATCTAAGAAAGCTTCTTAAGTGTGTAATGTGCATGTACATGTGTTCATGGTGAATGTCTCTGCCTCCTCCTGCCATCCCGTGTGTGTGTGTGTGTGTGTGTGTGTGTGTGAGATGTGTATGCATGAGATGTAGCATGGGTGTGGAGATCCAAGGACATCCTCAGGTGTTGGTCTTTGATGTCCCTTTTGTTTGGGAAGGGATTTTTCTTTTTTTTTTTTTTTTTTTTTTTTTTTTTGCTGCTATGCTCCACAGTCCACAGTGGCTTCTAGAAGGTCTCCTGCTTCCACCTCCCATCTTACTGTAGGATTGCTGGGACTATAGACACACACACACACTGCCCCTGGCTTAACATGGTGCTACTGATTCAACTCAAGTCTTCATGCTTTTGAGACAAACACTCCATCCACAGAGCCATCCTCCCAGTCCCTAATCTGAATAAACATAATTTATTTATTTTTTATTAAATTCTCCATTCATTCCTGAAAAATACTCTCTGAAAACTAGGAATAAAAGATAACATCTTGTTGTGGATTGGTTCTGACACTATTTGTGTTAATTCAGCTCCCCAAATTGCACAAGAATTTGCACATCTGTGCATGAGACGCTGACGGTCCCTGCCCCCAGCTGATTCTAATTGGTAGATAAAGTTGCTGGTGGTCAATGGCTGGGCAGGGAGACAGAGGCAGGACTTTACATTTCCTGGGCAAGGAACAACAAAAGGAAGGAAGTTTTAGAATCACTGTGATGGGGCGGGGAGGAGAGTGGGGGGGCCAGAAAGATCAAATCCGAGAGCTGCAGGAGAGAAAGCATATAATATGTAAGATTCAGGGTAGACCGGGGACACTCTACCCCGATGGGTCTGGGGTAGCAGAGATGGAATATAGGTTTTAGAAAGTAATAAGTCAGGAGTATTGGAGGGGAGGGTGTGCTAGCTGCAGGGAGGGTTGGAAGTGCCCGCCATTATGCAGTCTAAGAGATATTAAAAATGAGGCGCTCTGTCCCTCCCTCCCTCCCCCCCTTCCTCTCTGTGTGTATGTATGTGTCTTTCTTTCTGGAATCCAAAACATTTGGGTGGAGCAGATTAGCAAATTACTGATTCAACATCTTTAATATGGTAGAAGCATCTAAAATTTAGAATAACAGGCAAGTGTGCACTTTAAATTTTTACTTAATATTTTATTACTTTTACACAGATGTGTGTATGTGTCTGTCACATGTGTGTGAGTGTTCAAGAAGGCATCAGATCCCCTGGGGCTAGAACTACAGGTGGTTTGAGCCACACCTACAGGTTCTGAAAAGCAGACCTGAGTCCTCTGCAAGAGCAGCAAACCTCTTAAATGCTGAGCCCTCTCTCCAGCTCTCTCATTCAATATTTTACCAGAAGTTCTAGTCCATGTAATAAGATAATAAAAAGAAATAAAAGACATCCATATTGGAAATGAAAAACTGAAAGTTGGAAAATTATTTCTTTCCAGACTTATTATAAAGCTATGATAATTAAGATAATGTTATTTATTGAAAAGCCCAACCTCGCTTCCTTCCATTGATTTTTTTCCCCCTTTTGTCGAAATTTAATCGTCTGTGTCAACGTGGGCATGTTTTTGGTGTTTTTATTTCACTTCATTGACGGTCATCAAAATAAAACCTTTATCTTCCTATAAGAAACAACTGAAGGGATAAAGAGGCAGAGTGTGCTGGCACACATCTGTCATCCCATAACACTGGAAGGGAAGGGTCAGGTGTTCAAAGTCATTGTCTTAGTCAGAGTTTCTATTCCTGCACAAACATCATGACCAAGAAGCAAGTTGGGGAGGAAAGGGTTTATTCAGCTTACATTTCCACACTGCTGTTCATCACCAATGGAAGTCAGGACTGGAACTCAAGCAGGTCAAGGAGCAGGAGCTGATGCAGAGGCCATGGAGGAATGCTGCTTACTAAGGCTTGCTTGCTTCTCCTGGCTTGCTCAGCCTGCTTTCTTATAGAACCCAAGACTACCAGCCCACAGATGGTACCACTCACAAGGGGCCCTCCCCACTTGATCACTAATTGAGAAAATGTCTTACTGTTGGATCTCATGGAAGCATTTTCTCAACTGAAACTCCTTTCTCTGTGATAACTCCAGCTTGTGTCAAGTTGACACAAAACTAGCCAGTAAAATTGACCCCTTGTCAACTTGACACACAAACACATCACCATTAAGCCTCGACCCTTACTTTCTTATTTATCCCCAAGATCTAAATAACTTTAAAAGTCCCACAATCTTTGCAAATTCTGACATATCAAAATTTCAATCCCTTTAAAAAATATCCAATCTCTTCAAATTCAAAGTCTTTTTACCATTAGAAGTCTCTTAACTGTGGGTTTCACTGAAATACCTTCTTCCTTCAGGAGGGAAAATATATCAGGGCACAGTCACAATCAAAATCAAAATCAAAGTCCAACCGTCCAATGTCTGGGATCCACTCATGATCTTCCGGATTCTTCCAAGGGCTTGAGTCACTTCTCCAGCTCTACCCTTTGTAGCACACACCTTGTCTTCTTGGCTCCAGATGCCTGTACTCCACTGTTGCTGCTGTTCTTGGTGGTCAGCTCATGGTACTGGCATCTCCAAAATATTGCTGTCTTTCTCTGCAACTAGGCTTTACCATGGTGCCAAGCCTCACCTCCTTTGCATGACCCCTTCAGTCCTGGGCTGTCAATTGCAACTGAGGCTGCACCTTCACCAATGGCCTTTCTCAGTCTTTTATGGTGCCCAGGCCTCAGCTGCTCTTCATGACTCCTTCATGTCTTCAAAAACAGTAACACCTGGGTGACTCTTACACATTACCAAGTCCAGCCACAGCACAAGGCACAACCCTGGCTATCTCTAGAATGCAGCCTCTGTGCTCTCAGAAAACACTTCTCAGAAGATTTCACCTCAATGATGCTGATCTCTTCCCAATCACTGCCAGTTTCCCAACTTCAGCTAACCAGCATCAAATAGTCCCAGCAATGCAATGGTTTTGCTTTAGTAGTTCTGGTATCTTGTTAATCACAGGCGACCCTTCAGCCCCAGCTAACCCAAACCATAGAATCGTCACAGTCAAAATAACAACGACCCTGATAAGAGTCTTTAATCTTCCCTCTGAAATTTCACAAGCCAGGCCTCCATCTTCTGCACTGTTCTCAACATTATCTTCCAAGCTCCTATACAACATCCCACAAAGCTCTTAACACCGAATGGATCTTTTAGCCCAAAGTTCCAAAGTCCTTCTACAATCCTCCCCAAAACATGGTCAGCTTGTCACAGGAATACACCACTACATTGGTACCAATTTGTCTTAGTCAGGGTTTCTATTCCTGCACAAACATCATGACTAAGAAACAAGTTGGGGAGGAAAGGGTTTATTCAGCTTACATTTCCACACTGCTGTTCATCACAAAAGGAAGTCAGGACTGGAACTCAAGCAGGTCAAGGAGCAGGAGCTGATGCAGAGGCCATGGAGGAATGCTGTTTACTAAGGCTTGCTTGCTTCCCCTGGATTGCTCAACTTGCTTTCTTATAGAACCCAAGACTACCAGCCCACAGATGGTACCACCCACAAGGGGCCCTCCCCCCTTGATCACTAATTGAGAAAATGCCTTACAGCTGGATCTCATGGAGGCATTTTCTCAACTGAAACTCCTTTCTCTGTGATAACTCCAGCTTGTGTCAAGTTGACACAAAACCAGCCAGTACAGTCATCTTCAGCTAGATGTGAGCTCAAGGCCAGGCTGGGCAACACAAGATGCTGGAACCTGTGGCCTCCAGCAACACCAGTGTGCCTTGCCTCCCTTTGATCTCTGATTGGGTGGTCTTGGTCTTCGTTCCCTGACAATTTTGACACCCACATCTCAGCTCCCAAGAGCCCTTGTACACACATGCTAAGGAATGTCCTCCCTTCTTGTAGTAATAAGTATTTAAATCTCAGCCCCGGGCTTCTACCCCACCTTTGGTAGTTGAGTTCCCAGATAAAAGGCACACTCACAGCCTTTATATTTACAATATATCTTAAGCAGCACAAGAGCTGGGCAGCTCCCTTCAAGTTGTTAGAACGTATTTCCCTGTTGATAGCCCCAAGTTACTATTTACTGTGTTCCATCTGGGCTGCTTTTAACTGCAATTGGGCAGCCCTTAGAGCCACACTCTCTTGACCCTTATCTCAAGGTGGCTTCCTTGCTCCTTCACCTCCACATGGTCCTCCCTGACCCAAGCCCACAAAACCTTAACCCCACCTCTGTCTCTTCTGCCCAGCTATTGGCTGTAGACATCTTATTCACCAATCAGAATTAACTTGGGGGGCAAGGCCACAGGGGCTACAAGCTGACTCAAGGTCTTGGGGGCCCGCACTTAGCATTACAAGAGACAGTTAAAGACAAAATCTCAGCACCTTCTCTTGTTCTTTTGGCTTTTATGAGACAGGTTCTCATGGAACCAGGGTGAATTTGAACTCCCAGTGGTCTTGCTGCCATCTTTCAAGGGCCGGGATTACAGGCATGTGCTGTCACACCTGACCCTATGGTATTCATCCCAACTGTTCTTTCTTCTTCTCTCTCAGCATGTGGATGTGTGCATGCATGTCAAGGTTGTGTGTTTGTGTGTGTGTGTATGTGTGTGAAGAGGTGTGTAAGCACACAGGCATCTGCCAAGGTGTGCTTGTGAAGGTCAGAAGGCAACTTTGTAGAGTCATTTCTCTCCTTGAGCTGTGATGACCAGGACTTGTACTCAAGTCTTCAGGCTTGTGCTGCAAGCACCTCTACCCACTGGGCCCTTCCTCCAGCCTTCAACTGTAACCTCACATTTATGCATGCATTGCTTGTTTGTTCGCTTGCCCTCACTAGAAGCCCCTTTCTGACGTGGTAGCCTCCTCTGCCTCCAGCACCTTAGACAGCTCCTTCCATATGGTCTGTATCTAGTACTCTTGTGTGGAATGTACGGCTTGATTCCTGTTGATTGTCAACTTGACAGAATGCCGATACACCCTGTAGACAAATTTCTGGATATGTTTCTGAGGAATTTTTAAATTTATGGTAATTCAGGTGGCAAGACCCACCATAATGTAGGTAGGACAAGACTGAATAAAAAGGAGCACCCGCATCCTTCTCTCTCTGCTTCCTGACTGCAGATGCAATCAATTTGAGCAGCTGACTCACATTCCTGCCGCCAAGCCTTCCCCAGAAATGGTGGACTGTGACCTGGGTCTGTGAGCCTCCATAAACCCTTCCTGTTGCTCTGGACAGTTATTTTGTCACAGTAATAAGCAAAGTAACTAAACCAAACAGAAACTATTAGAGCAGCCTGGGATGCTGTGGAGGGATGCTGTGGAGGGGTGCTGTGGAGGGGTGCTGTGGAGGGATGCTGTGGAGGGGTGCTGTGGAAGGGTGCTGTGGAGGGGTGCTGTGGAAGGGTGCTGTGGAGGGTGCTGTGGAGGGGTGCTGTGGAGGGGTGCTACAGGTGACACCATCTGGAAGATGGGAGGTTTGGACAGGCATATCTCCAGAATGCCAGCCCACTCCAGCTAAGGTGTGATATAAGCATTTACTGCTTCTAAGTACCCCAGGAGGTCTCAGTGAGGAAGTGACTCACCACTTTACATGCCGATGTGCTGGTCTTGAAGTTACCCCAGGATTTCCATAAACTGTCAATCATCTGCATGCAACTACTCCATTACAGCTTCCTTGAAAGCTTCTCTCTCACGGGAACCAGGTTCATCGTTGGTCTTGGGTACTCTGTACAGGAGGGCATAGGCCATGAAATGCATTTGCTCAAGGAATCTATCAAAGCTGGCATAGAACACCTTGAGAAGAAAATCACTCTAGGTAAGAAGCAAATCAAGTGTAAACAGATAAATCAGAGTCCACTCAGATGAAAATTTCAGCTGTCCACAAAATACTGTTGAGAGAAGGAAAAGGCAAAGCATCAGAATGTCATCTGTAGGAGAAAATAGTCACAAAAGCACACTTTATAAAACTCTTGTAGCCTGCCAGGTACAGTGGCATGGCATACACATGACCTCTCAACACTCTACAAGTGGATCAGGACTGTCAGTAATTCAAGATCATCCTTGCTATGTAGCAAGGTTAAAAGCCAGCCTGGGCTATATAAAAATGTCTCTACAAAACAAAACAATAGCAACAAAACCCCCTCTTTTTTTAAAATTCAGAATATAAAGACATTTTAAAGAGGTTTTAAAAATTCCAAGTATATGTGTGAATTTGTACACATGTGAGTATGGGCACTCATGAAGGTCAGAAGAGGGCATCATATCACTTGGAGTTGGAGTTACAGGTTGTTGTTAATTACTGGATCTTGGGGACTGAACTTGGGTCCTTTGAAAATGTGTTCTTATCCATTGGGCCATCTGTCTAGCCTCAATAAAGAACTTTTAAGGGCTGGAGAGATGGCTCAGTGGTTAAGAGCACTGAATGCTCTTCCAGAGGTCATGAGTTCAAATACCAGCAACCACAGGGTGGCTCACAACCATCTGTAATGAGATGATGCCCTTTTCTGGGTCTGAAGACAGCTACAGTATACATATATATAATAAATAAATAAATCTTAAAAAAAAACTTTTAAAACTCGGTAAGAACATACCTCATTAAACTGGGTAAAATATATAAACATACACTTAACTAAGAACTCATGTACACCTTCTCAAGTTTACCGAAAACTGGCGAAGACAGTTGTTCAACACATTAATGCTTAGGTACATGCAAATGAAACTACCATATGCTCCCTGTTATTATTTTGATTATATTATGTGGAAGTATTGATTTGATTTTTTGATATATAGTATAGTTATGGGTCAGGAGAACCTGTGTTAGGAGTTGGGGATCTATCACAGCTGATAGACTACTTTGCTGGCAGGCATGAAGCCGTGGCTTCCAGCCCCAGTATCAAATAAACCAGGCATGGTGCCACATGCCTGCAATTGAGGTGGAGGCAGAAGGATCTGGAGTTTAAGGTCATCTTTGGCTACATAAAAAGTTCAAGACAAGGCAGCCTGGGGTGATCAGGAGGAAAAGAGATGGGAGAGGAAGGCAGAGGGCAGGGTATTTTCATTTGGATCCTGATTTGACTACTCTCGAGCCATGCAGTCTTTGGAGAATCACTCCATTTTCCAAATCTCACTTTTCCTTTGCTACAAGAATCAGGGTGAAGTTTTCTACATTTAACCTTTGTTGAAAGGTTTAAGTCTGATGAGAGCAATAACTAATTTAGAATGATGTGTATGGAAGATTTGTCATTGGTCGTATGGCATAATGACCACAATAGACATTTTGTTGCTTTCCTCATAGCTGTGGCAAAATACTTGGCAAAAATAGATCAAAGGCAAGAATTCTGTATTTGTGTTGCAGGAGATTCTGTCTGTCTTGGTCAGGAGAAGTTCTCGGAGCAGAGCAGTTCACGTAATTTCAGCCAGGACATACAAAGAGAGAGATAGGAAGGGACCCGGGCAAAATATAGCCCTGAGGACACGTTCCTAGTAATCTATTTCCTCCAATTAAGCCTCACTGCCTCCTTTTCCCACCCCTCCCAAATGTGGTCATATATGAGTCTATTATGAGAATAATCCATTGATTAGTGCTCTCAGGATTTAGCCATCTCTTGTAACACTCTCACTGATATACACAGAGGTGTGCTCAACAAATTTCCTAGGTGTTTCTCACCCCAATAAAGTTGGCATTCAAGATTAACTATCCACAGACCTTGTACAGATACCTCAGATCAGGAAATGCCAAAGAACTCATTCTAGCCGGGCAGTGGTGGCTCATGCCTTTAATCCCAGCACTTGGGAGGCAGAGACAGGTGGATTTCTGAGTTTGAGACCAGCCTGGCCTACAGAGTGAGTTCCAGGACAGCCAGGGCTATACAGAGAAACCCTGTCTCGAAAAAAACAAAAAACAAACAAACAAAAAAAACCCCCAACCAAACAAAAAAAGAACTCATTCTAAAGGAAATATTCCCCAGGGGAGGGTGTCCTGCCATGATATAAATCCAGGATTAATAAAGATGACCATTTCAGGGATGGGTATATTGGGACATATATGGAATGTACCCATATATAGGTACAGTAGGGAATAATGTAGCTTGGTTAAAGTCAAGGGTGGAAGAAACCAGTGTGTTTTCAAGGGACTTTTTGGGTCAGAATGTCACACACATTTGAAGAAGTGTCAAGAGATGGCCTGGAAAAGTGCTCCATAACCAATATACAATTTTCCCCCTCCTTTTGAGACAGGGTCTCATGCCTTGAATTCATTACATAGCCAATGATGACTTTGAACTTCTGATCTTCCTGCCTCATTTTCTGGGATGCTGGGATACTACCATGCCTGTTTAGCAGTACAGGGGACTTGAACTCAGGGCTTTATGCATAGTAGACAAGCACCCTACCAGTTGGTCTACACAACCTCACTCCTACCCCGTAGGTGGGCACTATCCCTACAGAGAGTGGTGAGGTATGGCTTCAGGCTGTTAAACACTGCAGATTCATGTCTTGAAGGCATTTTATGTAGAGTTTGGCCTCTCAACTGTGCTGGCTGGTTTTGTGTCAACTTGACACAAGCTGGAGTTATCACAGAAAAAGGAGTTTCAGTTGAGAAAATGCCTCCATGAGATCCAAGTGTAAGGCATTTTCTCAATTAGTGATCAAGGGGGGAGAGCCCCTTGTGGGTGGTGCCATCCCTGGGCTGGTAGTCTTGGGTTCTATAAGAAAGCAAGCTGGGCAAGGCGGGAGAAGCAAGCCAGTAAACAGCATTCCTCCATGGCCTCTGCATCAGCTCCTGCTTCCTGACCTGCTTGAGTTCCAGTCCTGACTTCCTTTAGTGATGAACACCAATGTGGAAATGTAAGATGAATAAACCCTTTCCTCCCCAACTTGCTTCTTAGTCATGATGTTTGTGCAAGAATAGAAACCAGGACTGAGACAGCAACCAACCGAAGGAGTTAAAGGAAACAAAAACCTCAGCTACAAGAATAAGGCAAAGGAAGAGCATCCTCTAGGGCCGCATGGGTGCTGTTTAACAAGCCCTGCCCCTGCCAGGATAAAAGGATGTGACTTTGACTCACTACTCATTATTAATGAACAACTCAGGCATTGGGGGGTTCCCATGTTAACTTGATAATTTTTTTTCCCTTGGTGGAGACAGAATCGACTTTTGGCTTGTAGAAGCTATAACTCCAATTGTTATGGCCATAAAATGTCTTATAAGGTCAGTAAGTTGCTTTCTATCTAACCTAACAACTTCACTCTGTTTTCAAAAACATAAAACTACATTCTTCAAATGCTTTCCGGGTATGTGTGTGGTGTGCTGTGCCCAGGTGTCTTCCTCAATTGCTTCATGTCTGAGAACGGGGGCTCTCACTGAAAGTGGAGCTCATTGATTCAGCCAGGCTGGCTGGTCAGCAAGCTTCAGGGATCCTCCTTTTTCTTCCTTTCCAGTTTTGGGGTTACCAACAAGCCATGTTTTTAATGTAAGTTCTAGGGATTAAACTCAGGTCCCTGTGCTTGTGCGACACATGCTTTACTGACCTGAACAATCTCTGTAGCCAAGTGTTGTTGTTGTTGTTGTTAAACTGGGTTACCCTATGTAGCTCAGGCTGTCCTTCAACTTTGTCATCCTTCTGTCTCAGTCTCCCAGTGCTGGGATTATAGGTTTGTACCACCATGCCCAGCTCAAATTCTTTTTTTAGAAAAAGATTGTGTGTGTGTGTGTGTGTTCAGTTGATTGTGAAGTGTGTTGGATCCCCTGTAGCTGGAGTTACAGGAGGTTGTGACTTGCTTGGTAAGGGTACTCATTGGGAATTGAACTAGACTCCTATGCAGTCCATTATGGTACAGAAGGCAGAGCAGGAGCACGAGGCAGCTTGTCACACTGTATCCATTGTCAGGAAGTGGAGCCTATCTTCATAAAGCTTCTAGGCCCATCTCCAGTGGCCCACTTCCTCCACCTCCTGAAGGTTCCACAACCGCCCAAGCTGAGCCACCTGCTGGGAGCGAAGGGTTCAACCACATGAGCTTGTGGAGACATTTCACAGTCACATGAATTCTCTGGGACCTTTGATGGCTCAGGCTGAGGACAATAAGAAGTAGTCACACTGCCTTAGGGACAAAGCAGTGACTCAAATTAGCATAGGCATATGGGATTTGCTTGAGGCCGGTGTGTGCTCTGGCTTGGCAGATGGGAACAGGCAGGGGGCCTTCTCTGCTGCAGGGAATAGGGAATGCTCAGGTGTGTGACCGGTCTCCTCACTAAATATTTCTATGTATAAGTCTGTTGAGGGAGAAGCTGTCCACAAGCTGGCCAACATTCAGGATACAGGGACCAGGCTTGCTTCTAAGGGAAGCTAGAACTTTTGGGGTACAGGGACCCACATCCTATGTGGCTTTGCCTTTCAGATCCAGCCAGTGGGTCTGTCAACATTTGTAAGCAAGGGACCTGTGATGAGTTCAAGTTCTGTCTAGAATCCCACAGTGAGGGTATTGAGTGGGGGTTACTTAGAGGTAGAACTCTTATTATGGGTTCAACCCCCCCAGTACCATTTTTAAAAAAAAAGCAAGCCAAGCTGTGTTCACACACGCCTTTAATCTCAGCACTTAGGGGGCAGAGGTAAGTGCATCTCCGAGTTCGAGGACAGCCAGGGCTACACAGAGAAAAGAGAAAGGGAGAAAAAAAGGAAATGAATTCTAAAAGGAAGTGGGGTTTTTTTTAGTGTGAATTTTAATTAAATTAAAAGAAAAGTTTGAGAAAAATTAAGTGAAGTCCTAAAGTTCTCTGCTTATTGGTGGGGGACTGCCTAGAGCATCAGGCTCCAGTAGATGTTAAGCACATCCAATTTAACCAGGACCAGACCCTATAAGAACCAGAGCCACAGTGAGGCCCCAGCAGTTTGAAATAGGACCTGGCCCTGGGCTCATGTCTGCTGCCCTCAGCCAGTTGCTTCTGTGGCTTCTTGGGAGTTAATGTGACACTGGAGATTTTCCAGGATCCCTGAGCTCCACCTCCATCTGCCTGGTAGGTCAGCTGGGCTTGGCCTGGATCCAGAAAGCAGGCAACACACTTCCCCGACCTGCAGTTGGACCGTGCACCATAACCAGGGTCCCACAAACTTTTCAGTGGGCTGCATGAACTGAACCAGCTCAGTGTGGAAGATCTCCCAGCTGTGGCTGTGTGCTTAATTCACCTTCACAGCTCCTAGTTGGACTGGAGTCCCTTTGGAAGCAGCTCTAAGGAACACAGCAACAACTCAGGTGAGAGAGCCCAAGAGCTGTGGGAACTCAGGGATAACGGGCTGTTTCACAGAAAGTGTGTGTCCTTTTCTTGAGTTCCAGAGAAGCCCTTGGTTGTTCCCTGGTAGTGGAGGTGGGAAATGGTCCAGAGATGTACTTCTTATTGACTTCTTTATCTTCAGGAATCAACACCACCTCCTCCAGGAAGCCTTTCCAACTCACAAGACACCTGTTTATTCTGCTCTCAAAGCACACTGTACTCCCTGTGTGTTAGTTTGTTCCTTATATTGTAAATCTTTGAACCAGTAGCAAAAACTCCAAGTCTATACCTTTAGCTCTAGGTTTTAGAATCTTTTGTTGGGGGACTTCCCTCTGGGATCCAGTCATCCTTACATAAATGACTCCAGTAGTGTTTGGGGTGACTGTTAGTGACATGGGGCAAAAGGCCAAGCCCTTTTCTTATTTGGTCAGGCAAATGCCTATTTACACGGGTATATTAGCATGCTTCCCCCCTCCCTTATCTCTCCCTCTCTCTCTCCCTCTCTCTGAAGGAAATTTCAACCTGTCCCTCAATGCTAAAACAATACTGAACCAATATGGGACACAGGTTAAAAACTGGACATTGTAAGCCTCCCTGCTCTAACCTGTAGGTGTTGGTGCATGCTTGTAAATGGCCTCTTGGCTGGTGCTATGGAATGCTGTCCTTTGCAATGATCTTGAAATCAGAGCATATGTTGCCATGTACATGGGACCCTCACAAGATCGAATCTGTTGACATTCCCTCGTAGAAGGCTGTCTTCCTTGAGTTTCTATTGCTGTGATAAACACCATGACCAAATGGAGAGAGAAAACGGTTTATTTAAGCTTAGAGATGTAGTTGATCATGATGGGAAGTCAATGCAGGAACTCAGAGCAGGACTCTGGAGGCAGGAGCTGATGCAGAGGCCATGGAGGAATGCTGCTTACTGGCTTGCTCCCCATGGCTGGCTCAGCCTGTTTTCTCATACAGCTTAGGACCACCTGCCCAGGGATGACACTACTCACAGCAAGCTGGGCCTTTCCAAACCAATCATCAATCAATCAAGGATCACAGGCTTGCCCACAAGCTAACCTAATGGGGGCATTTTCTCAGCTGACGTTCCCTTTTTTAAAAAATGCCTCTACCCTGCGTCAAGTTGACTAAAACTAACCAGTGAAAAGGTGTTGGGAGTGAGTCATCAGACTCTCCCTTGAGATTCCAGCCAACTTTCTCTCCTGCCCTCCCACACCAGCTGCAGGAAACTCTGTCCCAGCTGTGTGTGACCTTGGGGTTTGCTCCATCTACAGGTGGTAGAAGATGAACTGAAACGGGAACCCTGTCTATGTGGTCTGGAGAATCCATCACCAGTGGTAATGATGTCACTGTTTGTGGGTCACCTCTCACCCTCCTGTAGGTAGCCCTAATAAATTCACCAGTTCTCCAATATAGACTTGGATGGAATTAATCCTCTGGTCTGGCAGGAGCACCCTCTCTGGTGTGAATAGAGCTTTGTTCCTGTCAGGCCTGATCTCGTGAGGGTCACATACTGAGATCCTCACAGTTGCTTTGATTTCAAGTTAGAAACACAACACCCAGCCAGGTCTCCCAATTGAACCCTGTTTTCTCAATTTTATATATTTATATGTGTATGAATATGTACATATGTGTGTGTTTGTGTGCATATGATTATGTGTGTGTGTATGCTCACGTGCAAGCATGCATGTGTGTGAGGCATGTGTCATCCCCCTCATTTTTAGTGTGTGCTGTGTATATGATGTAAGTATGCATCTCCCAGCATACATGTGGAGGTCAGAAGACAGCTTGAAGCAGTTGCCTTCTTCCACCGTGTGGGTCTCAGGGAAGGGATACAGATAATCCGTTGGTACCTTAGCCGCTGAGGCTTCTCACTCCACCCCCTCCCCTCAACCTTGTTTTTTGAGATATAATCTCTCAGTGAGCAGGAAATCACTAACTAGGCTAGGGAGCTGGTTTGTGAGCCTCAGAGATTCTCCTGTTCCCACCTCCTCAATCCTGAGACCACCATCACAAACCAGAATGCCTGGCCTTTTTTTTTTTACATAGGTTCTGGGAATTGAGCTCAGACCTTCATGCTTGCAAGGCAAAATGCTTTACCATGTGAGCTATTATTCCAGTTCCTGTTTTCTTACTCTTCTACTCCACCTGTTTTTCTTCTTTCTCTGGTTGGAATTGTTTTCTTATCTGAAGTATTCCATCCTTGTCGATATTAGTGTCTATTAATTTTACTGCTGCTTGGAACCAGGGACACTTGGAGCTTACAAGTCGGAGAAGTAAGGGCCCCCCACTCTGGGTGGAAGGTTCTGTATCTTCTTGTTTCCTAACCTCATCTCCAGCTATATTAAACAACAAATCAGGCTCCTCACAGTGCAAGTGTTCATCTCCTGCCCACAGATCGGAATGATCCGAGGAGGAGATTCATGGCTTCCTGCTGGCATAATTTCTGGACGTTATTATGCTAGGTGAGTGTGTCTGTCTCTTGCTTGACTTTGGCTGTTGTGTTATAAAACCCTCCTAGTGTGCTGGCCTTTACTTCCACATTTCCATTATCCCAGATGCAGCAATTAGGGGTGAAGGTGAGTGGGAACATTTGTGTGTGTGTGTAGAGGGGGGCAAGAGGTCAATCTTGGGCATCAGTGCATCATTCCTAAGGTACTTTCCACTTTTTTCTTTGAGACAGGGTCTCTCACTGGCCTGGAGCTCATCAAGTAGATAGGCTGGTTGGGTAGGGAGCCCCAACGATCCTTCTGTCTCTGTTTTGCAAGCTCTTGGCATACAAATGCATACTACCATACCCAGCTTTCTAAGTGTCATTTCTAGGGACTGCACTCAGGTCTTCAGGTTTGTGCCCTGGGCATTTTTATGCTCTGAGTCATCTTGCTGGCTGGTGATCTAAGAGAAACAATGTAAAGGAGAAAAGGTTTTGGTTCATGATATTGAAGGGTTCATTTCATGATCAGTTGGCTCCATTACCCTTAGGCAGAGAGCATCAGGATAGGGATCATTCAGGGGAAAAAAAGCTACTCACTTAATGATATTCTAGAAATGAGAGTGAGAAAAGTATAAATTTCAAAAATATGCCCCCCAGTGACCTACTTCCTCTAAAAAGGTGAGAGAACTCATAGTTTAACCACTCCCAGGAGCTACACTTCTGTTTTGGGGACTGTTGTAGTTTCATTTTGTTGCGACACACACCATGACCAAAAGCTACTTGGGGGAATTTTTCATCTTATACCACCAGCTTACAGTCTGTCACTGAAGGAAGCCACGGCAGGCATCTGAAGGCAAGAGCCTCACAAGCTCATGCTTAGCTAGCTTTTAATACAGTTTTGGACTATCTGCCTAGGGATGGTGCTGCCCACAGTGGGCTGGGCCCTCCTACATCTATTAACAGTCAAGACAATCCTCACAGACATGCCTATAAGCCAGTCTGATCCCTCAATCATTTCATCTTTGAAGATTCTAGGCTGTATCAAGTTGGCAACTAGAGATAACTAGGAGGGGGGATCCAAGCCTTCAATACATGAATATTGGGAGGACATATTGAATATAAAACCCATAACATCACATTTCCAGTGTCACACTATCATTCTCTTAAGTATCTACTTTTACATAAGCTCAGTGGGGATGGGTGGCTACATCTGGGCAGGGTGGTTCATATGACCTATCTTGATTCTTTCCAGTTTAGATTTAGCAATTTCAATTCTTTCTGACTTTTATTTTTCCCATTTGGTTCCCTCTCCTTTACATTATGCAGATATTCCCCACTCTCTGCTGAGCTAGATTCTTGGAGTTCTTTGAGTCCTGGGAGAAATGACACTTGGCTGATTTATAATTTGAATATAAACATTTGAACACTTGGTGTTCATATGGTGCTGTTTTGGGAACTTGTAGAATATTTGGGATATATGTTCTAGGTAGTAGATATAAGCTATTAGGAATGGACTTTGAAAGTCATAACCCAGATCTGCTTGAAAATCTACCAGAATGTGAATAAGCTAGGAGCGCCCATTGCCATGGACTGACTGTAGTACCATGCTTTCCCCTCCATGATGAGCCAAATATATCCTTCCTTCCTTAAGTTGCTTCTGATAAGTATTTTGTTACTGAAATGACAAAAATAACCAGTATTTCCATGGGTGGTCTTTACCTCCTGAGAAGATGCTGCTTTTCCAGGCCTGGTGCTATAGAATGGTCTCTTTCCTCCAGATATAACTAGACGTCATCTTGGAGTAGAATTAACTTGGCCCAGTAGCCATGGCCACTAGAGCAGAACAAGACAGTGATAGCCAGGTCTATGGTAATGGAAATGGAGCTGTTGGTAATCCCTAGTAGGTGGAGAGTCATAGAATCCTCACCTGGGATTCTGGTTACTCCTCCTTCCTGACCTCCAGAAGCTGCAAAGAATCTTGGGAAATGCTAGACTATACAGGAAGTAGAAAGTTAACTGAGAGGAGGACCCCAGGTTGTAGTATCTATGAGGTCACCATTCATACTGGGGTGGGAATTTGCAGTGAGTGATATAGCTGTTTTGGGTCACCCATTGCTTCTGTAAGTAACCCTTCATGTGTCTCTGTAAGTTCAGTCAGCTCACCCAGTAAAGTTTGATGAGTTGAACTTTGGTGCCTTACTAGGAGTGATTAGTCATTTGTTCATGTCTTCCCAGGAAAGACAGTATAACACCTCAGAAGGCAAATGAGGTTCTAGTCTCAGCCTCCAAGACAACCTGTGTAGGTGTTGAATACAACACGACATTGTTTCTGTGATCTCTGGGTCTCTAGGCTGGGTGTTTTAGCAGTGTCTCAGTGGTATTTGCAGTCACCAGAACTGGTTATGGTCATCACAGTAGCATAGAAAAACAGGCAATAAGGAGTTGATATTTTCTTGTTGGCAACTAAAAATGTGTGTGTGTATGTAGATCAGGAAAGAGTGTCAATTGTCTACTTCTGTTACTTACTGTCCACTTATTCCTTTGGGGAAATGTCTCTCTGAGTGTGGGGCAGGTGTTTTTCTTCTAGGCTGAGTAACCATAAGCCCCAATGATCCACCTGTCTCTATCCCACTCAGAGTGAGGGATTGTTTGTAGTCTAGCTTGTTATATGGGTGCTGAGATTTGAACTCTGGACCTCAGGCTTGCTCAACAAGCACCTTTAACTGCTGAACCATCTCTGCAGTCCCCTTTTGCTATCAGTGAACAAAAATAAATTTTAAAACATTGGTGACTCTTGGGTTATGGCATTTTTGGGGTTGCTTCTCTGTGCTTTTTAATTTTCCGTGATTTGTGTATACAGTTGTAGGTACATGGATAGGGCTTATGGCCAGTGACAATAGAAACCAAGTTCAATCCTTGAGTAAACAAATAGTTGGGCTGGTACACTTTATAACATACAGGGGCCTATTAGTTATTTTTCTCATTGCAGTGACCATGTACCTGACAGAAGCTGCTTAAGGGAGGAAGGCTTACTGAGGCTCACAGTTTGAGGGGATGCAGTCAATCATGGTGGGAAAGGAATGGCGAGGGCCAGAGGGGAAAGAGGGTTAGGGAGCTGATCACATTGTATCCACAGTTGGGAAGCAGAGAGAGATGGATGCTGGTGCTCAGCTCATTGTCTCCTTTTAATTCAGTCTAGGACCCCAGCTATGGAATGGTGCTGCCCATATCAAGGATAGGTTTCCTCACCTCAATTAGCCCCAGTCTCAACTAACCCAGACATGTCCAGACAAGTGTCTCCTAGGAGATTCTAGATCCTATCAAGTGGATGATATTAACCACCACAGAGGGCTCTTTTGTTTAGGGAAAGGGAGTAGGTCTTGGTGTATCTTACAAGCCTGCAACCTTTCTCTGTTTAAGGCTCCCTTTCTGGTTTCTATGCCATGGCCAAGAAGAGCTGACTTGGTGGGCTGTTTATGCCCCTCCTGGGGTTAACCTCTGCTCAGGATTCATCTGTTTCTTCAATCTCACAGTCATTTTGTAGCTCTGTCTTCATGGTGGGTTTTCTGCATATGGATTCAGGATACTGGGGTTGTGGACATGTATCAGATGTCAGATAAATTCTCTCTGAGCCTTGGCTTGCATACATTCCACTGGCTCCCTGACAGATGTGTTTCCTTAGAGGCCAATGGCAATGGCATTATTGTTGACTTTGGCATCTTCTTAGGCTTAGATAAAAATGTAGCAAGCTTTGGAACATCAAAAGATGGCCTTGCCGTGTGACAGCAACCAGATTTAGGGAAAGGACACTGCCATTTATACATTATCCAGAGCTCTATGCTGGCAGGATTTCCAGTCGCAGAGGCAGGCTGCACACCCAGCTGTGCTGGGACCAGAGGTTACGCAGGTGGGGTGAAGTGGTGGGGTGAAGTGGTGGGGTGAAGTGGTGGACCAAGCCATTTATCCTTTCAGGAATTCATTGGGGGACCTCCCTGGGGTACCCCCCAGCCTCTCCGGGACTTTTGCATTACCGGGAAAGCACCATAGCACCCTAGCTCCTATATAATGACTCCTCTGTGTCTGGATTTAGGGGGAGTTTCTGTTGCAAGATATTGTCTCCTGAGCCATACAGCCTCCAGCTTCAGGACATCAGCTGTGTCTCACCAGGAGTGGGCCTGAGGACTCCTGACAGTCCTTGGGGGGGGGGGGGATGGTCACTGGACTCTCACCCGAGACCCAGCTAATCCTTTAAGCCATTTGTATGCAATGGCTCTTTTAGCTTGTTAATACAGAAGCAGATCCACTGCTTTTTTGGGGTGGGGGTGAGGGCAGGGAGAGGTGTGTCTTATCTATCTCAGGCTGACCTTGAACTCACAATTCTCCTGATTTAGCCTTCTGCATGCATGAATTACAGCTTAAGCTTCATACCTGGGCATCAGTTCATGTTAATCAAAATTTGCTGGGGTCAGGGAGATGCCGAGAAAGCTTGACAACCTGAGTTTGATCCACAGAGCCCACTTCACAATAGGAGAGAAACAACTCTACAAAGTTGCTCTCCAGCCTCCACACACATGCTGTAGCACATGTGCCCCAATAGCATGCACATGTGCGCACGCGCACACACACACAAACAGTAATAATAGATAAAAAATTCAAAAGAGCCAGCCCTGTATTAGATAAACTAAGTGTACCAAGATGAGAGACTTATATTCCTTATGGAGGGGGACATTTGTCTCTTATGGAGAAATGCTTGCCTCTTATAGAGTAGAAGACAGCTTCTGGAAGAAAAAAGAAAAAACCCAGTGGGTTGGCTGCTGTAAGAGAAGTAGGTACCTATCTCTGCTCAGGGAATGGAGAAGAAATGGTTTCAGAGAAACCAATCTTTGGGACATTTCCCAGAGAACACATCTGTGTAGGGCATTGGTAGATAACTAGCCGTTTACCAGGGGCCGACGACGGTTACATCCTGAGCTGGCAGAACATGCTGAGGCCAGATTGTGTGAAGCTAGCTAGCCTCTTCTGGGTATGTGTCTGGAACTATTTTTGTCAGCTAGGAGCTGGAAGGAGGAGACGTGGTGAAAGGTAATTTCCTGCCAGCGGTTCATAAGGAGCCTTCAAGCCAGACTATGGAGTTTGACTTTCCTCTGAAATGGTGATGGGGGGAGCATAATTTCTTGTTTAGAAAGGTATATCTAATTGTTTTCCAGGTACATTCCCCTTACATTTTATTTGTTGTTTAGGTAGACCCATTAGGTTGAAGGATATTTTTCAAAGGTACCTCACTGGGACAGATAAGCCCTGCAGTGACTCTTCTCTCCTCCCATGAGACACAGATAGTTATAATGTACTCAGCTTCTCTCTCCAGTCTGACCAGTAATATATTTTTCCTCTCTGACTGGAATTGTCCTGTCTTCCATTCCTTGCTTTGCATAGGAGCCTCAGACCTCCACTTTGTATGTCAGCAGCAGGGCCTTCCATTCAGCTCAGCAGCATGCGTCATCTCTAGCTCTGGGCATCACTGTCTACCTCTGCAGGTTCCCCTCTAACGTTAGTCGGTTGGTGTCTGTGAGGAGAACCTGCCACATCCCTGTGTGTTTCTTGTCTCATATACTTGCCTTTATTGTAACTGTTTTTGTTTGTTTTGGTTTTGGGTTTTTTTTTCTTAGACAGGGTTTCTCTGTGTAGCCCTGGCTGTCCTAGAACTCACTTTGTAGACCAGGCTGAGCTGAGACTGAGATCTGCCTGCCTCTGTCTCCTGAGCACTGGGATTAAAGGTGTATGTCATGACGACCTGGTCCAACTAATTTTTTTAAATTCCATTTGTGTGTGTGGTATGCATACGTGAAGACATGTTTCCATGTGGGGCACATTTGAGGGTAGCAGTGGTCTCAAAAAGTGTTAAGGTAGGATATAGGTTACTTCCAGTATTAGGGGTCTCTAGAAGAACAGAGCACACAGAAACTTATATGTGATAATACACACTACATATTATAATATATGGTATTATAAAATGATCACATGATCATTTATTAGATTGGCTTACCTAATTGCAAACAGAAGAGTCCCACAGTAACCTGCATGTGATAATACACACTACATATTATAATATATGGTATTATAAAATGATCACATGATCATTTATTAGATTGGCTTACATAATTGCAAACAGAAGAGTCCCACAGTAACCTGCATGTTGTATGGTCAAAGAACCCAGTAGCTGGAAGCATCAGTAACACCCACTGATGAAATTCCTCATGCCAACATCACCAACTTCCTATAGGCTGGACCAATGATGCAGCCCTAGTCAGAGGCTGAAGGCCTGGAGGCTTCTTGGGGAGTGTCTGTGAGCCATCAAAGACTGAAGCGCTGGAGTCTGTTGTTCACAGGTTAAGGCAGCTGCAGTAGACAGATGAAGAGGAAGAGCAGAGTTACATGCTTGGTTAGCTTCCTTTCTCCTTACCCCCATCCTAATGGGTTGGATAATGTATCTGACACACTACCAGGTCCAGTCTTCCTCATTCACTTTCCCACATGCCTATCATTCCTGGAAATGCCCTCTTGGACACTCCTACAAGGGTGTCTTACTAATTTCCTAAGCATCCTTCAATCTGATCAAACTGCCAGTGAAGACCATCAGCATGGTTATCAGGAGGCTCTTGTTATAAAATGAATCTGGCCTCACCCCTTGCTCTAACATCCTCTTCAGCATTGTGATCTCGTGTTCCTCAGCTCCATCATATTCCCAACCACCTTACCCACTGGCCCTCGGGCTGGACCATTACTGAGGTACTTAGTTACAGTAACGACAAATAGGCTCATTCATTCTCAGTGTGTAGAAAGAAGATAACAGAGGCCTCTGTAGACCTCTCCTTAGAGAAGTTTCTCCAGTGTGGGCCCCATGCTCTTCTGTTTCCAAAGTGACTGATTTGTTTGCCTGTATCTATCTCTATCTCTGCCTATACCTATAATCTCTATTTATATCTATCTATAATCTGTGCCTATACCTATAATCTATATCTATAATATATATTCTATACCTAAAATCTATCATCTATATCTATATATCTATAATCTATATCTATCTATATCTATAATCTATGCCTATACATATAATCTATATTTATAATCTATAATCTATACCTATAATCTATATCTATATCTATGTCTCTGCATCTATAATCTATATCTATAATCTATGTCTATATATATCTATGATCTATATCTATCTGTCTATTTGTCTATATCTATTTATCTGTATCTGTCAGAATAGAGACCCCATGTGGGGTACACTAAGAGATGAGTTAAGTTCCTCAAATTCCCTCCCAGCTACACTGTCCAGCTTCTAAAATATCAATGCAGTGTTGACCTGACACACTGAACAAAATCTCAGTAAAGAGCATGGCAATTGTGTACACATTATAGGGACCATCTTTCTCTGTTGGGGTGGCATTCAATGTAGTTCTCAAATTTCTCTCTTGCCTCTTTAATTTTTTTTTTTTTTGGTCTTGAGTGCATCAGATTTAAAATTGGGCTGGAAATATTTTTCTTTCTTGATGCCTTGATAAATTTGATATCATAAATGATAAATAGGTAACACAGAGTTGTGCCAGCAGTCTCCGATGTGAAGGATGAGCGCGGATTTTCTTTTCTTTTACCCTCTTGTAATTTCATTTAATTGGTAAATGTTAACATACTCCAAGATGTGTACTTTGTGCCAGAACGTTCTGACTGAGGCTTAATCGTGACTATTAGAACATTCCAATTTGGGATTTCCAAGGAAAAAAATTCTTGTCCAGTCAGGAAAACAAAAACCACACTAGATGTTTCAAACAGATGGCATTTAACACATGGGATTGGTTGCACAGAAATTGGAAAGTTGAACTTGCCCAGGAATTAGTGACTACAAGAAGAGCAACCAGCCTAGGAATAGAGGAAGCAAAGGCAAAAGGTGATCTTACCTGGCCCGAGAGGAGCTTGATGGAGTTGTTAGTCAGACCTCTGAGAAGGGCTCTAACCCAGGGTTCGGGCAATGACTGGCACTGCACTCCATGAGGGCTGTGGCTCTGATGTGCAGTTTTCTCTGACATGGGGCAGACTAGCCCTTTTCCTTGCTAAAGGATACAGCAAGGTTGGCGTTAGCAGTTATCAAAGGGCACTGAGGGGTTGAGGATATGGCTAAAGAGCTTGCTGCTTGATCATGAAGACCTGAGTTTGAGTCCCCAGTCCCCTATGTAAAAAGAAGTCTATTATAGTGGTACATGGCTCTATACCAGTGCTGGGGAGGCAGAAACAGATGGATCCTGGGTGCTCACTGGATGCAAACCAAAACATGAGCTTCAGGTTCAGAGAGGGACCCTGTCTGAATGGTAAGGTGAGTTGAGCTGGAGAGACAGCTCAGGTGTTAAGACAAGGGTGGCGAGGGCGGGCAGTACCTCTGTCAATCACTAGGGAAAGGAGACAGTATCATCAGCATTTCTCTTTTCTTTAGTCCTTCCTCCCCTCTCCCTCCTTCCCTTTCTTTCTCTTCCTCCTTTTCATTTCCCCACTCCTTCCTTTCCTTCTTTCTTTCCTTTCTTCCCTCCCTCTCTCCTTCCTCTTTTCTTCCCTCCCATTCTTCTTTCCTTCCTCCTTCCTTCTTTCCTTCTTTCTCCCTCCCTCCCTCCCTCCCTTCTTTCTTTCTTTCTTTCATCTCATATGTAGTCCAGGCTATCCTGGGAACTCCTTTCTCTCACCTTCACCTTCTAAGTGCTGGAACTGTAGTTCCGAGCTGTCTGGTAGGCTCGCTCTCTGTAGAGGAAGAGGTGACACAGAAACCTCCTCACACAGGGCAAGGAAGTGCACAGAACTTGGGTCTAAGAGAGTGGCATTAGATTCTCTGTGGAACAAGCTTTAAGTGTGTGGAGGGGTGCTGTGGCCAGCATGTGTGAGGGTGGTGGCACTGCAGATAGCTGGCAGTGGGTGATGAGCAGAGGGAAGCTGCAGGGATTCTGCCTAAGTCCCAGGTGAAGCCTAAAGAGTGACTCTCTCTTTGGCCAATTGGGCCAGATGCAGGGATCATTTCTCAGGGAGGAGGAAGGAATCAGGGATCCATTGTCCACCTTTCATTTCTCCTCATCTCCTGTGTGCTGTTTTATGGTTCCATTTTTAAGTGCATACTCTCTTCACAAGGCTGTTTCAATCATCTAGGGTTTGCTTAAACTCAGTGCTGCTATAATTGGATGGGCTTTTGAAAAGTTCCTGTCTCGTCTTTGCTTCCTCCTTCCATATAGAGCATCGATGGCTTGGTTTGACCTTGTCATTTTGTGAGTCACAAAGGCAGGTTTAGGAGGAGAAGAGGGTCCTACACCTGACTGTAGCATCTTAGGGAGGGATCTGAGGCTCCCCATTCACACCCACAATCTTAGCAGGTACACCGGAGGCAGTTAAGATACTGAACGCTGATTGGCTGAGTTTATTTTGTGTTTCTATCAGGGAGAATGGGATTAAAAATCCCAGGCAAGGGCTGGGAAGATGACTTCATTGGTATCGTACCTGCCATCTAAGCACAAGGATCTGAGTTTGAATCCCAAGCCAGGCATGGTGGCATGTGCTTGTAATCTCAGAATGGGGGGAGGGGGGACATGAGGATGGGAAGGTCAGTAGGGCAGGCAGTGGGGCTCGTGGACAGGCAGACTGGCCGATTAGTTAAGCTCCGTCTTTGAAAACAAGGTAGAGGGCAACACAGGAAGCAAAACGGGAAGACATGGGACCTGGAGCCCTTACCTCTAGATGCATCCATTACCCAGCATGCATCAGCCCCATCCATACACATATTCATGGACAAAGTGCCTGGTAAAGTGCCACTAAACGTACTGACTAAAGAAATGGAGGCTGAGGCATGGAGTGGCCATGGAGAAGATTACAGAAAGGCCAGTGGCTGCCTTAGCAGGAGCAGGGGAAAGTCATCGTGTCAAAGGGTCTCCGCTGTGATAGTCTCAACAATTACATGGTTCCTGGAGCTGGAAAGATGGCTCAGTAGCTCAGTGTGCTTTCTGCTTCTCTGGAAAGGACTCATAACCTCCTGGAACTCTAGCTTCAAGGGATCCAGCACCCTCATCCAGACTTTGCAGGCACTACACACACTTGCACACATGCACACATTCACATAAAATAAAAATAAAACTAATTTTTTTTTTTTTTTAGTTAAAATGGTCTTCAACAAGGTCTGTGCTCTTTCAGAAGCAGCAGGGACTCAGGAACACAGCAGAAATTTCATACAATGTGTTCCTTTTCTCACGTCTGTGGACATCTAATTCTTGGCTACTTTCTTGGCTATGCTTGATGTCACTGATTTTCTTGGTCACATTACTATAAGCTATAGGTGTAGGGGACATCAGCCTGGTATTGGAAGGTGATGGAGAGGCATGTTGTATATGCAAGTGTGTGTGTGTGTGTGTGTGTGTGTTTGTACACCAGCAGGCAAGTGTGTGCAAGGGCAGGCTTGTGTATGAATGTGCACATTCTACAGTGACCATGCTCAAGCAGCCCTCTCAGAACAGAAACTCCCTCCCACTCTCCCTGACAAGCATCCTGTCCAGGCTCATGTGGGGACAGGGTGCCCTTGATGCTACCTGCCTGCCCCCCTCCAGTGCAGCCCTTCTCCCTGGCCAAAGAGGACAGCAGGCAGGACATTGATACTCACTGGTATGGGCTGTGCTTGGTACCGTGGTCCAGTTCCCCAACCTCAGATCCCAAGAGACCCTGAACGAACAGCCCCATTTCCTGTCCTCCTGGCTCCATCTCCTCATTGGAACTAGCAATCTGCAGGAAGCTTTTCCAGCAGCGGAGAGCAGCAGCCAGGAGCAGCCACAGCAGCAGCCCGAGTTTTCAGCAGCAGCAGGCAGCAGCACCCTTCAAAATGGGTCTCTAGCCCTTTAAATCTGCTCAGTTACCAAAAAAGAAGAGGCATCAGACCCTGTTAATTAAAGCTCGCCCTGGCCCATCAGGCTGAGGAGCTGCAGTGCTCTGTTCCTTCAGATGGCTTAGCGACTCTCCCCCAACTCCACAGCCATGGATCTTGGAGCACTTCTCCCGAGATCAGCAGGAGGTATGGTCGTTTCCGCTGGCTCCTGTGGCTCTAAATCAATAAGACACTAACTGCATGGACGCTGCCTGGCCCCTGGCTTCCTTCTTTCCCTCTTCTTCTTCTCCGGTCCCCCCTAGCTCAGGATCTAGTTGAGACAAATCAAGTCTTGATTCCCTGGGCTTTGGAGGGAAGGAAGGGGAGGGAAGGGACGCTTTGGAGGGTGGTCCCCATTTGTTTGTTTTGGCCCTGGCTTCACCTAGCTGCTCAGGTGGTCTGCAGAAGCGGGGAAAACATCTTTAGTTCAGCTCTGGCTTGTGCAAAAGCATTTTCTCCTGGCTGGGTCTCTTGACCCTTGGTGATCATGAAAAAGGACGTCACTCTGACTCAGTTTGCTTTTCTGAAAGACCTGCCACTCAGACGGAAAAGGGCTGTGCAAGCCGTACAACTTTCTCTCCAGAAATCATCCCAGAGATGTCCCATGTCAACACCTGTCCCCATACCCTAGACTCTGAATGGTGCCAGGTTTGAAAAAAAAAAAAAGCTTGCTGTCTGTTCTCAAAGATTCTTCACCCCTTCCCTCCTGCCTTTTGAGGAAACTCACTTCTAGCCTAGTATGAGGCTCTTTTCTAAAGACTTGTTTTGATTTAGGAATCTGCTGGAGCCTGGCAGAGAGAAAGAGAGTGAGGGAGAGCGAGGGAGAGCGAGGGGGAAAGATTTATTTTCTTTTCACATTGCACTTGTAAATTGTACACAGGCCCAGAACACACATCCGTCTACAAATTCTACATTGATTTGTTTCCACCCCTACAGCCTCCTTTTGGGGTGAACCTCTCCTCTTAGCCTAGACCCAAGGAAAAGGTTTCCTTTCAGTCAGCTTCCATCTCTCCATAGATGACCCTGAAAGCCAGTTTCCTGAAGATAGTTGCTTCATTATTCTGAATACCGGGTCCCTGGGTCCACTTGGCTTTGGGGTAGGGATTCCCATGGATGTCAACTTCTCATCAGGGAGACTCATCTAGGAAGAAAACCACCTTTGCTGATTTCTCCCTGTGACTTCTTTTTAAACCTGCTGGGTGAGGAGCATCATTTCTTAAGCATAAGGATGGAGGTGAGCTGCAACCCAGTTATGTCAGTAGGGAGTCCCCCCCACCAATTGTTAGTACCAACAGAGGTTCAAAATGTTTGTTTGAATAGTAGTTCTTATGTGTGGAATCCTTTCCAATCTCCTAGTCAAGCTTGGGCATTTCCTCTTAGTAGGTTAAGCATCTGCCTCCCACATACTGTAGGTCTGTTGCAATCTATATTAGTAGAAAAACAAACTTCTCTACAGCGCTGAAACTCTCTGGTTAGGGGAGACTGCGCAAAGCCCTAGAATGTAGCACATGATGGACTTGCCAATCTCTGTGACTACTGGTGGATTTGTGTGGCAATTTGAAGATTCCCCCGAAAGAAAACCCAGGAATAATTGTTCTCTGGGAAAAAAAAAAAAACAGTCAGTAGCATAGAGCTTCATCATACAAGATGGAGAAGCAAGGTATGCTGGCTTTGCCCAGAGGCTGTGCTTGCAGTTCCTCTGCGAACAGCTTCCCTGGAGATTGCAAACAGGATGAGCCCTCAGCATGCACAGCTGGAGGGTTCAGAAGTAAAGGTCCATGAGGGGCTCTACACAGTACCTCTTTCTCTTGTCCTTCCCAAAGCTGGAGGTCCCTACTGCTCTGTGTGCTGTTGTTCAAGTGTCAGCAGCCCCCTCCCAGGGGGCTTTTCCCAGGATCCTTTCTGAGGTTTTTGACAAGAGAGGCCTGGGATGGATGGATATCACAAATGGTGTCTTTGTCCTGGCAGGGACCTATGAACAATAAGTAAATCAGAGGACTATTGTTTATCCTCAACTGTTCCTTGCAAGTTAATAGTGTGTGTTTTCAATTTACTGGTATCAGCTGGCCTTCAAATCGAGTAAAGCTTCTAGTGGGGTTTGCCCAGATCTGGCAACATGGCAATATGGCTTTTGATCCTTTAATAGTCTTTTTATAGTCTTTTAGTGCATCAGTACTTAACCTGTGGGTTGGGACCCCTGGAGGGGGGTGTAGACATCAAATGACTTTTTCACAGGGGTCACCTAAGACCATCAGAAAACACAGATATTTACATTATGATTCATAACAGTAGTGAAATTACAGTTATGAAGTAGCAAAAAGTGGTTTTATGGCTGGGGATCACAACACCACAAGGGTATTAAAGGGTTGCAGCATTAGGAAAGTTGAGAACCCCTGCTTTAGTTGAGTGTGTGCATGTGTATGTCAGCATATGCATGAAGGTCAGAGGTCAACCTCTGGAATGTTGGCTACCTCCTTTGCGATAGGGTCTTTCACTGGCCTGGACTTTACCAACTAGGATAGACTAGCTGGCCAGTGGGTCTCCAGGATCCTTCAGTCTCTGTATTTCCAGGACTAGGATTACTAGTACACAATCCCATGCCTGGCATTTTTATGTGGGTTGGAGGATACAACTCAGATTCTTGAGCTCTCTAGTTAAGAATGACCTTAGACTTCTAATCTCCCTGCCTTCATTCTCTCAGTGTTAGTGTTACAGATGTGTGCAGCCACCCCTGGCTCATGGAGGGGATTGAACTCCAGCTCTGTGCATGCTAGACACTCGCTTGCCCAACTGAGCCACATCCCTTTCTTTTTTCTTTCTTTTTTTCTTGAGACAGAGCATTTGCTCAGGCTGATCTCAAACTCATGGTGATCCCCATGCCTCCCACGTGCTAAGATTACAGATCAGCAAGCACCACCATCTGTAGCCACAATTAGTATTCACTACATGACCTGAGGGGGTGCTCAGATTTTTGAGGTGGTGCCAGTAGACTGGAACCTCGATGTGTGGTCTGGCCAGTGATCTGTTATCACTGGGCCTCATTTTTTTAAATCTGCAATAGGTTAAAGTTGTCAGGGTTGAGTGAGATAAAGCAGCTGAAATCCATGTATGTTATAGGTACAAGGAAAGACTATCTCCTATCTCTGCTGCTATCAATTAAGGGCACATTAATGCAAGGATGCAGCCATTCAGATAACTACAATGGGTCCTCCCCTGACTGCTGGACTGTGTCTTTTCTGAAGGCAGGGGTGACCTCTCCTGTGCTGTTCTGTCATTACCTTTTTCCCAAAGGCTGGAGCAGGACCTAGCCAGGCATTTCTACTCCATAAAAGTTAATTGAACGAATACATGATGTTTTGTGGACATTTAACCATCAACATGGGTGATTTTTAATGACTGGGCACCACCGATTCTCACTCAGTTTACTGAAGGAATGCAGATGAGCCAGAGAGACAGAAGACTCCCACAACAGTAATAAGTGTGAACTAAAGCATATCCATTGGTGGAGAAATTTGAATTGTGGCTAAAAAAAATGCTTCCTGTTCTGAGACCTGTATCAGATGCCTGTGGGCTCTGGGTGTCCTTGACAACATTCTGATCAGTCAGGCAATCGTATGGCAAATGACTCTCCTACCATGAGCATTGCATTGAAGAAGGGCTCTAAAAGGGAAAACCAGCTCTGGATAGAAAGATCTGCTTAAATAATTGCTTTACTGTATAGAAGAAGTCAACCAATTCATTAAACAATATCAATAAGGTGATCTGTGTAGAGACAGCATCTTTTGATGGAATAAATATTGCTTTCTGGATGTTTGTTTTGTTTAGTTCTCCATCCTGTAAGAAAATCCCCGAAGCTGCACTGCTTTATAAAGTGGATTGTCAACAATAGAGTTTCCAAGTTGCCAAATCCAGTGAACCTTGGCAAGAAATCTATGGAATCCACCTAACTTGGGGTCAGGGAAATCTTCCTTCAAGTAAGTGACCCTAAATTGATTGGGGTGACACTGAGAGAACATTCTAGACCTGTTAGTAGCCCATGTACAGGTCAGAAGTTAATGAACCACTTTAGGGGGTGATAGAGATTACAGCTGGCTATGTCATCCATAGCCATGTGGTAAGAGGAAGGCTGGAGATGTGGCCAGGTTACAGGGTCTTGAATTCTTTAAGGGGAAGGATTTTATTCTAAGAGAGATAACTAATCTTCCCTTTTACACTCCCTCCCACTCCTGTCTCTATCTATCTGTGTCTGTCTGTCTGTCTCTGTCTGTCTGCCTGTCTCTCTCTCTCTCTCTGTGTGTAGATGCTTCAGCATTGCAGTGGAGGGCTGGGCTGGGGATGTAACTCAGTTGACAGAGCTCTTGCCTAGCATGCAGAAGCATTGAGGTCCATTCCTAGCACTTCTTAAAGCACTTGGGAAGTAGAGGCAGGAGGATCAGAAGTTCAAGATCACCCTTGACTATACAGTCAGTTTGAGGCTAACTGAGGATTCAGTAGACCCTGTCTTAAAAACCAGACAAGATTAATCATATACCCCCTCCCCCATGGAATAACAGGTCTTGAAAACACTGTAAGAACCGTGGCTTTGATGTTGAGTGAGATGGGATGCAGTGTGCTGCTGTAGAATGCAGTCCTCTGGGGTGAACAGCTGCTACCTTTATGAGATCATCGGTGCCTGCTTGCAAGAAATCATCCCAATTGAGCCCGTTGATTCCTGACATTCTCTCTTAGAAGGAAAAGGTGGGGAAGGTCATCACATGAATCTCTGCCCCTCTTGCAGGTAGCCTGGGGTCTTTGGAGGTGCTAGAATACAAAGGCTGGAGGAGGTTAAATGAAGGGGCTCTATCTATGCAGATATGGGGAAGGCACCATTCACACTGGGTGGGTGAAGACTTTTCAGAGCCATACTGGGGCTCCCCCAAACCATTCTACAAGTAACCCCTCACCTTTCTGTAAGAAAGCCTGATAAACTCATTGGTTCCCAGAGTGAACTTTGGTGGAACTGTACTATGCTCTGTTTTTGGAATCTTAGGAAGAAGAGGCAGATGCTGTTTGTATGTCTATGGGAAGAGGTCTGTACAGCAGGATGGGACCTGCTTCATACACACCAGACAAGCATGGCACCAACTGCGCTATATCCCATTCCATTGATTTTCTTCTTAAAAGTATGATTTATAGGGATGGTTCATTGGATAAAGGAGCTTCCACCAAGCTTGGCAACCTGTGTTAGATCCCTGAGACTCACCTAGTGGAAGGAGAGAACTGACTCTTGCAAGTTGTCCTCTGAGTTCCACATATTCCTGCCATGTGGCATGTGCACTTCCCCACTCCCCCACTATGCTCTTTAAGTAAGCCCAGGAATTCATTGGTTTCTCAGGAGGAACTGTGGTACAATTGTATTTTAGTTTGTTACTGGGACCTTATGAGGAGCGGGTAGATGTTGTTTATGTTCCCTTGGAAAAGGAATTCTCACAACCTTTGAACTCTGATCAAAAGCAGAAGCAAATTAAAATGATCCTCTTCACTTCTGTGTTGAGATAGAGGTGGAGGCTGGGCAGAGATGAAAGCAGACAGACAAGCTGGGATGTGAGTCTAGGTATGCTGGCAATTTAGCTATAAATTTGATACAGCATGGAGTCATCTCAGAAGAGAGCTTCAACTGAGGACTTGTTTAAATCAGGTTGATCAGTAGGTATGTCCATAGGTATGCCCAGTCCACCATGGGTGGCACCATTCTCTAGGCAGGGGCTTCATGAGCTGCATGAGAATCAAAAAAGCTAAACTGAGCGTTAGAAGAAGTAGGCAGTACGGGTGTATCCGTATCTCTCTGCTCTTGACTGAATTTTATGTGACTAGCTACTTGAGTTCCTGCCATGATATCCCCCCCCTCCCCGCTCCTTCAGTGATAGACTTGGGCTTGTGATCCAAATATATGCTTTCTTCTCTAAGTTAATTTTTGTCAGGATATTTTATCATAGCAACAGAAATGAAACCAGGACACTGGGTGGAATAGAAGATGGTTGGTTAAGGGGTCACTGAGGATGTGTGGGAAGTGCTAGGCTTCTGCTTTTCTCTTTCTAGGCAGGAGGCAAATGGGTTTGTGGGTGGACTGAACAGCAGTGTAAAAGGAGAGGAGTGGGTAATGACTCAGGCTTCTGTGACCTGAGATGGGGAACTGCTGATGGATCATGTCCAGCAGGTTTTCTTATTTATTTTATTTTTAAAGAATATTTATTGATTGATTATGTATACAGCATTCTGTGAGCATGTATGCCTGCAGGCCAGAAGAGGGCATCAGATCTCATTATATATGGTTGTGAGCCACCATGTGGTTGCTGGGAATTGAATTCATGACCTCTGGAAGAGGAGACAGTGCACTTAACCTCTGAGCCATCTCTCCAGCCCAGTTTAGGGATTTTTTTTTTTTAACTTGGAGATATCTGTGGAAGCTCCCAGAGGGAAATGGAGAGTGGTCAGACTTGAGTCTAGAAGGAACTCTTGGCTGTAGGCAGCCTTTTTGAAGTGTGTGTGTTCATATGTGTGCACATGCACACTGTCCACCTTGGTCTTTGAGGGTCACTCACTGGGATTTGCAAGTATGTTAAGTTGGCTGCCCAGTAGGCTCTAGGGAATCTATATATCCCCTTCTAAGAGCTGAGATTAAAAGTGCACCACAGTGCCTGGCTCTTTTATGCAAGCGTTGGGGATAGAACTTATGACCTCATGCTTGCACAGCAAGCCCTTTACTAACCGAGCCATCTCTCTAGCCTTGGAGGCAGCCTTGAGTGTCATCAGAGTGCAGAAGGTATTGGGAGTCCTGTCATATGTGATCATCAGTAGATGATAGATAGAGGAAGGCTTAACCCTGAGGTGTCTCAGCTATTTAAATGTCAGTGACACAAAGAAGAGATAACCAAGGAAGCTGAGCAGCTGTGTCTCCCTGTTCAAGATGTGTTATAGTTTAGATCTAGAACATTCTCCAGTATTACTTGTTGAAGGCTTTGTCACCTGCTTGGGATGAGTAGGGGGAGGTGGTGCACATTTTAAGAGGCAGAGCCTGAAAAGGAGAGGCCTTTAGGTCATGGGGATACTCTGAAAGGGATTTGTAGGAGGGTCTATTTTCATACCTTCCCATGAGATAAACCATTTTGCTTATATAGTCCCACTTTCCTAGTCAGGGTTTCATTGATATGATGAGACACCATGACCAAGGCACCTCTTGTAAAAAAAAAAACCAAAAACATTTAATTGGGGCTGGTTTACAGTTTCAGAGGTTCAGTCCATTATCATCATCAAGGCAGGAAGTATGTCAGCCTGTATGTACACAGGGTGCTGAAGGGGCTGAGAGTTCTACATCTTGATCTGAAGGTAGCAGAAGGAGACTGTCTTCTGCAGACAGCCAGGAGGAGGCTCTGGATCACGCTGGCCAGACTTGAACATATATATGAGACCTCAAAGCTCCGCCTCCACAGTGACACACTTCCTCTAACAAGGCCACACCTCCTAGTAGTGCCCCTTCCTATGGGCCAAGCATATTCAAACTGCCACATCCACCATAATGTATTGCTGCGATCCCAAAGCAATGGGAACAGTCAATCAAAGATGGCCCTCTTAAACTATCTAATCTCCCAGTCATTCCTACTCCAGGCTCTAGGTCCTTGGCAGTCTTTTGAAAGCCACTCTGCCTTTTTATACACACATCTGTTTATGCTCTACTAAATCTGTGATGGGAATTGATACTATTTCCATGTATCCGTATTTCCAGATCCGGCAGAGAGGCAAGATAGAAATATAGGGAGAAATAAGGAGGTACAAGAGAGGAAAGGAAACTGGAGAAGCAAGAGCTCCAGCACTACTAATAACTGCTTAAGGCTCTCAACCTTCCTAACGCTGCGACTCTTTAATACAGTTCTTCATGTTGTGGTGACCCCAACCATTAAATTATTTTCTTTGCTACTTCATAACTGTAATTTTGCTACTGTAATTGTAATTTGCAATTGTAATGTAAATATTTTTGGAGATAGAGGCTTGTCGAAGGGGTTGCAACCCAAAGGTTAAGAATTGTGGGCTTAAGGCAATGCAAACCTGCAACTTTCTGTATCTCTCCAGAAACCCCGTTTACATGAAGACTGGTGACCTGGGCCTTACTTAGATGACAATCCTACCCCAGGCACCTTGGAGTCCATTATTATCTGAATTACGTAAGGTCCACTGGAAGGCTGGGGAGATGGCTCAGGGATTAAGAACATCTGTTGCTCTTGCAGAGGGCCTTATTTTGGCTCCCAGAACCTGTGATGCACAACTCACAATCACTTGTAACTCTGTCCCAAGAGATTTGATGGTCGCGCGCACACACACACACACACACACACACACACACACACCATCCTTTGACAAATTCCTACTCTGCTTCATACTAGCTCACTCTAAAATTATTTTCTCATGCAAAACCCAGGGTTTGGTTTTACTTGAGTAAAGGTCCCTAAAACATTAAGAAAATATCTCATGCTATTGACTAGTCTGAGTTATATCTTCCCCAACCACTGCTGACAATACCATCCAACTAATTTATTTCAATATCCATTAGCAGTTGCTTTTGGCCTGTGGGTCATGACCCCTTTGGGGGTTGCAAACCAGATATCCTGCATATCAGATATTTACATTACGATTCATAACAGTAGGAAAATTACAATTATAAAGTAACAACAAAATAATTTCATGATTGGGGGTCACCACACCATGAGGAACTTTATTAAAGGGTTGCAGCATTAGGAAGGTTGAGAACCACTGCTTTAGAGAAAAGCCTTGAGTATATGTACCACGGACAGTGAAACTAAGTTTCTCGGCGCTCTCAGAAACCATTACAAGGATGACTTCCGTCTTTGGGACAGTATTTAGAAGACTGGTGCTAGAGGTAGGAGATCCCTTTCGCTTAAAAAACAAAACAAAAAAAACAAAAACCAAAAAACATTTAATTTTACTTTCATTTATGTGTACATGTGTGTGTCTGTGTCTGTGAATGCGCACATGTACAGAATTGTCCACAGCGGCCAGAAGAGGGTGTCAGATCTCCTGGAACTGGAGTTACGAGCACTTTCAACTACCTAACATGGGTGCTGGTGAGGGGAATCTTCTGAAAGAGTCTTCCTAACCACTAAGCTGTCTCTCCAGGCCTGATTTATTTATTTTTAAATCTGTGCTCCTGTGAACATTTCCTTGGGGTCTCAGCTCAGGTCTGAAAGGTAGGCGTGGCCAGCTGTTAGGAAGAAAAGAGCCACTTCATCTTGCAGCCAATGCCCAAGAGATCCAGGGAACGCGGTGATCCCAGGAGAGCCAGGCTGTTGTGCAAAAAGCACATCCCATCTGTGCTTTTTGCTCCCTCGTCTGCCAGTCCATCCACAGGGGAGAGAGCAACACCGAAGCCGGCCACTGAGATCCAGTGTTGGAGCATCTCCAAGCTTGTGTCTCTTCCCAGAAATTCAGGGCTACACCCCTTATTGCTCTCAAGACAAAAGAGGATTCTCTGCTGCTCTGGGTGCAATCTGAAGTCCCCGTGAAGCTCTTTCCATTATCTTGCTGCTCAGAGCATACGTCAAGTGGGTTCTATGTCCCTGGCAGGTTATTATGCGCTGAATTAGTGTGGTGAAATAAAAACGAGAATAAAGCTGTACTGTACTCTTAAATTGTTAAAATTTATTATAAAATGTGCATAGTTATTAACTGATTTTTTTTCACCCACATGCTTTGGCTGGCTCCTGGAGCCAAGGAAAATGAAAAGTGACTCTTGTCAAAGGAAGGCCGAGAGACTTGGCCCTCGGAACTCTCCAGAGAGCTCCTAATGGGACACCACATTCTCACATTTGCAAGGAGCCCAGCCAGCTCCCTGGAGCTGGTTTCCTTCCCCAGGTCCTGAATGTTGTATATTTTGGTCCCCTGAGAAAGAAACCAGCCTTGCTACATCACTGAGGGCCTGGATAAATGAGGTCCTCTGTTTCCTCCCAAAGCTTCTATGTGTTGGGATACAGGCAATTGCCTGCCCTCCCTCATCTAACCTGGTACCCATCCTTGAAGTTCAGGATAGCTGTCATAAGTTGGACTTCACCAAGTCTCTTCTACCATTTCCCCAAGCTTGTTCCCTTCTGCACCTTTTCAGGCCCTAAAGAAAGAGATACAGTTTCCTCACTTCAGCCATGGCTGTCTTCCAATGGCTCCACTGTTGAGAAGGTGGCCTGAGTCTCCTAGAGACGAGAACATTTTCCCTGCCACTACACACTAAGGGAAGCTGGGAGCTGGGTTTCCTCTGCTATAGAGTAAAAAGATCTACAGAAGAACAAGGTTGAGGGGACCCTGCCTTTTCCAATTAAAAATGTTTATTGCAGTTATTTATGTATGTGAGGAAGGGCGGGTGTGAGTGCACACACACTATGATACACATGTGGAGGTCATAGGGCAACATGTGTGGGAATCTGTTTTCTTCTAGTACCATGTGGATCCAAGAGATTGAACTCAGGTTGTCATGCTTGGTGGCAACGCCTTTAGCCATGTTACCAACCCCTATCCTCCGATTTCTTAAGACAGGGCTTCATCAGGGACACACAGCTCAGCACTGCTGCCAGCAGCCTACAAAGTTCCTTTCCTCCTCGGGGACCTTCTCTCAGCTGAAGCCAGATACCTGACTGTGTTACAGAAAGGGTTTCCAGAATGAGCTAGATGGAAACAAAGCTAGTGAGTTTGATCAGGAGAGATAAGACATGGTACATTCTTCAGATTTAAGTGTTGGCAGGCAGGGTGGGGGGGAGAGGGGATAGGATCAGGGACAGGGAGATAGATACTCAGAGAGAGAAAAAAGAAAGACAGAGAGAGACAGGGATGGAGAGAGAGAGAAAGAGAGAGAGAGATAATGATCTATGACATGGGTCAGTTCTCTTAAGGGCAGTCAACCTTTGTTGTCTTTACAGTGGCAGTGTATACGATTCTGTGGTTTTCTTCTTTAAAAATTTAAAATAAACTTTTTATTATTAAAAAACTAACCCTTGCAAATAAACATCGTGAATCACCATGAACTAGAGCCAAAGTCCATCCATCTCAATAGACTTCTATACGGTTAGAACAGCCCTTCTGAAGCTGCTGAGCTTCACACTGGATTTTACACTGTCACGATCAAATACATTTTTGTGTGCTTATCCACTACCCAAACCAAAAAATAGCTTCTACAGAAGCAGGACTGGAAAAATCAATTAGTTTTTTGTCTTCCTTCATAACTTGTATCTGTTATCTGCATTCAGTCCCCTCCCCATCCCCTAGTATTTAGCCATTCTCGTTCTCTTTCATTATGTTAGACTGTACCCACATGCACACTTGTTTACTATATGCATATATTATCAGTGGACTCTTCATATAATCGAGAACATGTATGTTTTTCATTCTGAGATTCTGTGAGCTCCCTGATTATTCTAAGTCCATCCATTTTCTGCAAATTTTGTTATTTCTTTTTTTAGATCTGAATAATATTCATATATATACAATATGTATATATACAATGTGCATATATATACATACAATATGTATATATCATATATATATGTGTATATATATATATATATATATATATATATATGCCATCATTCATTCATTTGTTGATGTCCAACCAGGTTTATTCTGATTCTTTGCTATAGTGAATAAAGCAGCAATAAACATGGGGATGCACATATCTCTTCTTTACAGTATGATGTGTGTGTGTGTACACTCACATAGAGGCCAGGGGACAACTTTCAGGAGCTTACTCTCTCCTCCCACCATATGTGTTTAGGAATTGAACTCAGATCATCATGCTTGGTGGCAAGCCCTCTCTACCCAATGGGTACCTCACTGTTCCTCATTCCGTGGTTTGCTAATTTTCATTCCTATAATTTACAGTGATGTCTAAAGATGAATTGAAGTTTCAAATGTGAATTTATATATTTTTTGAGTTAGTTTACTTCTTTCTTTAATCTTAAGTAATTTATTTTTGTAAATGAAGTTGTCCAGGTGGGAGGTGCACTAACATAGTTCAACTCAAGGCTGAAAGCCTTCCAGCCGTAAGCAAGCACAGTTCACCGGTGTCTCTGTGTGTGTGCCGCAAGAATGCTGTGTCTGAAAGAGGAGGGTAAGCCGACTGACATAGGTGCTGAGAATCACATTTGGATCTTCTGCAAGATCAACTGGCATTCCAAGCCACCGAGCATCTCCCTAGCCCTCATTTGCAGTTTTGAATATCCTATGTGAGAAAACACATGTTATCTCTGCAGGCAGTTTTGACTTCAGCAGCTGTATCGAAGTTTCTTGACTCATAGCAAGAAAGACAAACAAGATCCTAGGGTGACAGGCTTCCTTTCCTCTCCCATGTTCCCTCCTTTTTTTTTTTTTTTTGTCTTTCTATCTTACCCCAGTTTTACTATGTAGCTCAGGTTATGCTGGAACACATTATGTATCCCAGGTTAGCTTAGAACTTTTGATCCTTCTGCCTCAGACTCCAGAGAATTGGGATCACTACACTCAGACCACCATGCATTTGTTGCTGTTGGGTTTGTTTTGAGACAGGGTATCATGTAGCTCAGGCTGGCCTCCAACTTCCTATGTAATTGAGTGACCTCGAACTCCTGAGTACTCAGACTGCAGATACTCTCTCCCATGCCCAATTTATGTTCTCGATTGAATTTAGCAAGGTGAATACTTTACTCACTCAGATATACTCCCCAGCCCAACTGCCCATGTCAAATTAGGCTCCAGGTTGTTTTCTGGACCCTGGCTCCTCATGCATGCTTTGAGTCAACAACAGCCCTGTTGATTTACTGGCCCTGTGTCCTTATTGTGCTTGGAGACCATCAGCTCTCCAGACCCACCTTGTGTTTTACTTGCCTGGAACTCCCAGATTTGGCCAAGCTGGCTGGCCAGATAGCCCCAGGGCTCCAGCCTCCACCTTCCCAATGTTGAGTTTCTTCTGCCATGCTTGCTTCTCTCAGTTGAATTCAGCTTCTAGTGCTTGCGAGGCAAGCATCTTTACCCACTGAGCCTTTTCTCCAGCCTAACTTTAGGATCATCTTTGGGATCACCTGACCGCTAGCTGATTTGATTTTTGTTTGTTTGTTTATAGTAGTGGCAATAAATCTCAGAACCTTGCCCACGCTAGGCAAGGAGCTTACTACTGACCCACACCCTAGCCCTTTAGTTATGCATGGACTTCAGAGTGCATTGTGTATCCCCAAAAGAGTTGGACAGTGGAGACCTTGGTTGAGTACTTGCTTAATTATGTTCCTCTTGTTTGCACAGTGGGGTCACCATCTGCCATCTGTGAGGGAAGAGGGAAACTCATCTTTTTAATGCTATTTTTGTTGTTGTTATTGTTGTTATTGAGACAGAGTCTCTATTAGTTACCTTTATTAGTTGCTGTGTCAAAACTCCTGGCAAAAGTAACTTGAGGAAGGAAGGATTTACCTTGGCTCACAGTTTGAGGGACACACAGCCCATGGGGAAGGCATGGTGTCAGAAGGTGGAAGCATGTCTTATTGCATCTGCAGTCAGGAAGCAGAGAGAGATGATGGATGCTTGTGCTCAGCTCGATTTCTCCTCTGAGTTCAGTCCAGGACCCCAGCCATGGGCTGGTGACAACACATTTCAGGTGAATCTTCCCACTTTTATTAACCTAACCTAGAAAGTCCTTTTCCTAGGTGATTCTAGAGCCTGTCAAAATGTCAATTGATTCAGATCATCACAGTCTTGATGTATATGTAGCTTGAAGTGCTAGCATTGCAGGTATGTACCACGGCAGCTGGCTCTGACAGCTAGTTTTTCTGCAACTTCCAGGTGACACAATTTGTCTCCCCTTCTGAGCCCCCAAATTTGAAGGAAAACAAAGCTGTACAATGGGAACTTAAGACATCTAAAGCTCCAGTTGGCCTTACCCAACATTCTGAATTTTTCCTTCCTTGCCCTCAAATCTTAGGAGACTCTACAGAAACTGCTTGGTCCAGACCCAGTGATGGCTTCATTTCTTTCTCATGCCCCTTGGGAGTGCGGTGCTGCGAACACAGAGGCTAACAAGATTACATGAGTGCTTAATAAAGTGGAATTTGGTTAGTTTCATTGGCACCATCTTGCCAGCCAGGCAGATTTTCTAGTTTTAGATGATAGTCGAGCTGCTGCTATCATAGACAGTGATTACTAAAGAGGACTCTGGAAGGGCTAACTCAACACAGCTGTGGTTCACTACAGGGAAATCGGGACTTGGCCTCCGGTTAGATATCTCCACCTTGTTCCAGAATGGAGGTTGAGTACAGGGATGCATATTGAATTGGGAGGCATAATTAAATGATTATGTAAATAAATGGACAAAGACAATAAGTAAAGAGAAAATTAGACCTGGAAAGCAAGGAGGGGCCAGGAATGGCCTTGGTTGGAGGTGGACTTTGGAGTAACCCTGAGCTTTCTCTTTCTGCCAGCATAGAGGGAGAGAAGCTCCTGCAGCAGACTCAAATGCAGGAAGTAAAATCCCAGACTCAGCACCACTGCAAAACACTGGTTCTCACAACTGAGAGAATCAGAGAGAGTTTAATCTGAGGCAAACGTGTGTGACCATGGCTTGGGCATGTGGATTATCATTGCCTTGAAAAACACGTTCCACTGTGAAATGATCACATGGGTTTCTATCATCAAAGGACAAAAGAAAGTTGTAAACCAAAGCATTTTCCGAAGACTTTCGTGGGAACATCAGTTAGTCAGGTGACAGCAAAGAGAGAAGCCTCCTGAAACCTCAAATGTTATTTGATGACATTCTCTAAAAAATGGTTTATTTATTATTATTATTACTTTTATTATATATGTGTATTCACATGTATGTTTATGTGTGTGTATGAGTCATAGCACACATGTGGAGGTGGGAGGACATCTTTGTGGAATTGATTCTTTTCTTCTACCTCTATATGGGTTGTGGGAAGCAAACACTGGTCACCAGGTTTTTGTGACAACTGACTCTAATTTTCACATCTGACAGTATTCTTAGTTTATGTGTTGGTGGAAGTTAAGGGTCCACTGAGTGAATTCAATCTAAAGACTAACGGTTGAAAGAATGTTCAAGTGAGTTGAAGACAGGCTAAGATAATTGGACCCTGGACCTCCAGCATCCCAACTTTGTACAACAGCACAGTCCTAATTAGCTGATCAGCCTTGTATAATCTTTAACATAGATGTGGCTATTTTTTTCCCTTTCTGGGAATTTCAGTGCACAAGAGGCTCAGCAATTTCTGATCTCAGAAATAGAGACGAATTGCCCCCCCCCCCCCCCAATGTGTGTTCTTCATGAAAAGACCATAACAGCAGTGCTCCAACTGTCCTTCCAGGTCACCTGCCATGGATTCTGAGCCTCTGTAGCATTTGTCAAGACAGAGAGATGTCTCAGCTAGCTCTTCATTGTAGGGACACCTGTAAAGGGTGCGACTTACTTTGGTTCATGGTTTCAGAGCATCCAATCTATGGTCATTTGGCCTTATTCTTTTGGGCCTGTGACAAACATTGAGATAGGGAGGGTTTGGTGAAGTGATCTGCAGCCCTTGTGATACCTGGGGGTGGGATGGAGGAAGAAGGAAAAGGGAGGGGGGAGAGAAAGAGAGAGGAGGGAAGAGGGGAGAAAGTCAGTACATGAGAATTATAGTATCCCCTTCAAAAGCACTCCCTGAACCTTATTACCTAACCTCCTCCTGCTAGGCCCACCTCCTAAGGTTTCCATCGCCATCCAAGCCTGCCATAGGCAAGGGCCAATGTGGGGAATGTTTAAGGTTCAGGGCGTAGCAGAAGCTAAAAGAGGGTGACCCCCAAACAGACTCTGTAGCTCTGAGTTAATCTTTTGTGGAGGTGTTTACGTGTGCAGAAGTGTGTCTTCATGTTTATACTTCTTTGCACATGCACATGTATAGGGAGGCCAGAGGTTATGCATGTGTTTAATCCCAGCACTTGGAAAGTGGAGGTAGGCAGATCTTTGTGTGTTCTCAACCTGCATGGCCTACATAGAGAGTTTGAGGCCAGCTAGAACAACATGGTGAAGCCCTGTCTCTGAAAACATTTTAAAAGTTAAAATATTAAATAAAAAATTAGGATATTACTTGAAGAAAGGGGTCCTTGTTACTACTGCTAATAGATTTTCAAGTTATTGTTCACACGGAGGGACTTAACTCTAGGTAGCTGTTTTCATAGTAGTGTGAATGCAGGGCAATGGGTTCTGAGGTAATTCTGCTTGACAGAATTTGGAGGGCAGTTGCCCAAGGCTGCTGGTTGGGTACAATCCCATATGTTTTAACAGTTGGTAGAGCAGGAGGGGGTACTGGAGCTGGGTTATGCAAACTGAAAAGGTGACCAGAACGAAGTCTGGAACAGAATGCTCTTTGGGGGGCAGCCAGCACCAGACTACCTCATGAAGGCTGGCATCCTATGTGATTTGCTGGACAGTGTCTATTTTGATTGGTTGTGGCCTATGTTCTACAGGTTGATGACTGTAGCAGGCTGAGAAATTTCTCTAAAAGAATTGGATCCCTTGGGTTAGGGGATGTAGCTCAGTTTGTAGGTCCTTGCCTAATATGAGAAAGCCCTGGGTTTGTGTCCCAGATCCACATTCACCAGGTATGGTGGGGTGTGCCTGAAATCCCAAGCACTTAAATGGTTGGGGCAGGAGGATCAGGAAATCAAGGCATTTCTTGGCTACACAGAAAGTTCATGGCCAGCCTGGGCTAAATGAGACCTTGTCTCAAAACAAAACAAAACAGAATTAGAACCCACTTTCAATAAAATTAAGTAAAAAATTTGCATTCATTTATTTATTTGTTTGTTTGTTTCTTTTTGTGCACATATGTGTACTATGACATGTGTGAGGAGGTCAGAAGACAACCTCTTTCCATCATGTGGGCACTAGGGATCAAACTCAGGCCAGTGCCAAGTGTCTTTACTGGCTGATCCATCTAACCAGTTCACATAGTATGTCCTTCCTTCCTTCTTTCCTTCCTTCCTTCCTTCTTTCCTTCCTTCCTTCCTTCCTTCCTTCCTTCCTTCCTTCCTTGTGCAGATAGCCATTTTGCTTTGATCCCTGGGCTGTGCATGAATGCTGTGCTGTGGGGACTCTGGGTTCTGTGGGGAGTATCTGAGCAGTCTTGATTCATGTGCTGGGTTTCCTTGAGTGGGCAGTTTACCTTGCTGGGTGGCCCATTCCCTTTGGTCTCAATAAGCTGTTTAGAACTTGCCCAATTTGTGTACTTTATGGGCAAAGTTTGCCCCTCTAAGAAAACGTATGCTCATCCTCTGCAGCTCTCCCTATCTTCCCCGAATCAGAATCATCAGGTCCAGAACCAGGACTCTTGTCAGCTCTAAAGAGTTAGGCTCACCACCAGACCTCGGTAGGTCAATTAAACAAACACTGCACAGTGAAAAGCAGAGAAAGGAGATTCATTCAACCTGGTCATATTGAGAAGAGGAGCAGAGGGGTTCAGAGACATTCCCTCTCACCCCTGCAAGTCCATCTTTGGAGTCCCAACATGAAATTTCTGTTTAAAGAACAAGATGATGGTTAAGAGTGTCCATTCAGAGGACCTGAGTTTGGTTCCCAGTACTCATTTCAAGCAGTTCACCATCATCTGTCATTCCAGCTTCAGAGGATACAATGCCTTCTTCTGGCCTCTTCTGGCACCTGCATTCCCATGTGCACATAACCACACACAGGCACACATTCATATACATAACTAAAAATAAATTTTAAGAGAGATTGTGTGCACGCCTGCACATGCATGAATGAGCACACGTGTGTGCACATGCACAAGAAATTTGTATAGCTAAGCATATTGTGGTCAAGGTGTGGTCCTGCACATCACTGACCCCTCATTGCCTCAGCTCCACTTTTTCATGCAAAGTGGTCTGACAAGTGGGAGAACTTTGTGAAACCTCCTTCTGGGAAATAAGTTACTTTCTGGCCAGCTCCAGGCTTCAGCTTTTTCCTTCTCACAGAGTAAGACTCTAGGAGAACATTACAATTTGGTGGGGGACATCTATTGCCTTAATAATCTGATAGCTAAAAGGACTAACGAGCCTCAAGAATATATTTTTTTATTCCTGGGGCTGGGGAGATGGCTTTCATAAAGACTAGAGTTGAGATCCTGAGAATCTACAGAAATGCCAGGCAGGTGTGCTGGCCCATCTATTACTCCAGCACTTGGAAGGCAGAGATAGGAGATTCCTCAGAGCAAGCTGGCTAGCTAGACTAGTAGCCAGCTCTAGGTTTCTTATTGGTCTAGGGTCATTCAGGGGTTAACCAGTCTGACCATGAGTAAATTTTAATATATAAAAGGCTTTATGAAATACTGGCCAAGAGTGCACCCAAGACTCATGCTCAGAGTATGGCTCCGAATAACATTAGTCAGGGGCTATAAAGGCTACTTACTTCCTGCCTTTGTACAATTAGAGATGAAGACAATCCTGACATACTTCATGCCTATGTGTAATCAAGATTATGTCCTGTGCACTTGGGGCAACCAAGCTTGTTTACAGAAGTGAAAACATATGGTTTATTATCTTTCATGAACAGTGACTCCCAGCACTCCAGGAAATTATCTGTCCTTGGACAAAGTGAGGCTTATAGGTTATAAGCATTTTTTGTTTTATAAATCTCTTAAGCATAATAGTTTAAACTTAAAACATAATGTTAGTCATTATAGGTTTGAGTGAGAGACCCTGCCTCAGTAAATAATACAGAGGGCCAGCAAGATGGCTCAGTGGGTAAAAGTGATTGCTGCCAAGCCTGATGTTCTGAGTTTGACGGTGGAAGGAGAGAATCAACTTCAACAAGTTGTCCTCTGACTTTCACACGTGAGCCAAACACATGCACATACATGCTTCCCCCTTTAAATATAATAAATAAATCTTTGAAGAATAAAATTAGTATATAAATAAGCAAATAAATAATAAACAATTGAGGAAGATAATGAGTTAACAGCAGACCTCAACACTGACAAACACATACAGGTATGCCTACATACATCATGTGAACATACACACAGACACATATGCACTGAAGGGTGGAGGAGGGAGGAGACTGTCATCAATTTCTGACAGTTCCTAGCATTCCCCTCACTTTCTAGTTTCTGATGTTTTCAACTCTGAATTCTTTTAAAAATAGATTTAAGTGCGTGTGTGTGTGTGTGTGTGTGTGTGTGTGTGTGTGTGTGTGTATGTGTACAGGCTTGTCTGAGGAAGCCAGAAAAGGATTTTGGGTCCCTTGGATCTGGAGTTATAGATGGTTGTGAATCCTGCATTCTGTGATTCAAACTGATTCTTTGCAAAACCAGCCAATGAGTGCCTCTAGTGAGCTGTCTGCAGCCCCAACTCTGAATTCTGATTGTCCGAAGCCACAATTCCCACTGCCCTTGGGCAAAAAGCCATAAGCCAGGAAGTCCCTGAACAGATGTCTTCCTTGTTTCCGAATATCACCTCCGCTTTACTTCTTCCCCCTTCTGGACACACCTCTTGGTTTTAGGAATATTGCCTTTTATATACTGTGCAGGATATATGGCTGATATTTATCGGAGAGAGTTGGTCAAATATGAGCTATTATATTTTAAGACTTAGCATGTGATGAGATAAATGGATATGGTCATTTTAGATAGTAAGGTATACTTTGATGGGTGGAAGGAAGCTGTGTGCAGAAAGTCACACAGGAACTCAGGGACTGAAAATTGTCTCCAAGAGGACTTGACATTGAAGCTAGAGAAATGAGAGAGGCTGGGTACGTGCTGACCTGAAGCTGGGAGTCAGGAGTTAGTATAATATTCTAGAGGACTAGAGAGGCTGAATATGCCCGTTTCTGAGGTCTGGCAGAGTAGAGAGGCCACGTGTGTCCTGAGGGAATGGGAGAGCCTAAATAGATACTAAGTGGAGACCTGGGAGATAGCAAAGCATGTGCTAGACTGAGTCCTGGGAGTTGAGAGAGACTGGGTATGTGCTAAGCTGATACCTGAGAGATGGGAGAGTCTGATTTTGCCTTGGCTGAGACATGAAAGACAGAAGAGACTCTGCATGCATGGGCAGGGACACAAATACACCAGTTAGAAGCATCTTATGCATGGATGCTGTACTGACTAGTTTTGTGTGTCAACTTGACACAAGCTGGAGTTATCACAGAGAAAGGAGTTTCAGTTGAGAAAATGCTTTCATGAGATCCAGCAGTAAGGAATTTTCTCAATTAGTGATCAAGTGGGGAGGGCCCCTTGTGAGTGGTACCATCTGTGGGCTGATAGTCTTGAGCTCTATAAGAAAGTCAGCTGAGCAAGCCAGGAGACGCAAGCAAGCCTTAGTAAGCAGCATTCCTCCATGGCCTCTGCATTAGCTCCTGCTCCTTGACCTGCTTGAGTTCCAGTCCTGACTTCCTTTGGTGATGAACAGCAGCATGGAAGTGCAAGCTCAATAAACTCTTTCCTCCCCAACTTGCATCTTGGTCATGATGTTTGTGCAGGAATAGAAAACCTGACAAAGACAAATTGGTACCAGGAGTGGGGTATTCCTGTGACAACCTGACCATGTTTTGGGGAGGACTGTGGAAGAACTTTGGAACTTTGGGCTGCTCTGTGGGATGTTGTGTAGGAGCTTGGAAGATAATGTTGAGAATAGTGCAGAAGATGGAGGTCTGGCTTGTGAAATTTCAGAGGGAAGATTAAAGACTCTTATCAGGGCCATTGTTATTTTGACTGTGAAGATTCTGTGGTTTTGGTTAGCTGGGATCAGCTGTGATTAACAAGATACCAGAACTACTAAAGCAAAACCATTGCATTGCTGGGACTATTGATGCTGGTTAGCTGGAGCTAAGATATTAGTGGTGATTAAGAAGAGACCAGCATCATTGGAGTGAAATCTTCTGGGAAGTGTTTTCTGAGAGCACAAAGAGGCTGTGTTCCAGAGATAGACAGGGCTGAACCTTGAGTTGTGGCAGGACTTGGTAATGTGTAAGAGTCACACAGGTGGTACTGGTTTTGAAGGCATGAAGGAGTCGTGAAGAGCAACTGAGGCCTGGGCACTGTGAGAGGCTATGGAAGGCCATTGGTGAAGATGCAGCCTCAGTTGCGATTGAAGGCCCAGGACTGAAGGGGTCATGCAAAGGAGTTGAGGCTTGGCACCATGAAGAGAGCCTATGTGAGGCTGTTGGTAAACCTAGTTGCAGTGAAGAGAGCAGTGTTTTGGAGATGCCAGTACCATGAAATGACCGCCAAGAACAGCAGCAGCAGTGGAGTACAGGCATCTGGAGCCTAGAAGACAAGGTATGTCCTACAAAGGGCAGACCTGGAGATGTGACTCAAGCCCTTGGAAGAATCCAGAATATCCTGAGTGGATCCCAGACATTGGACTGTTAGAGTTTGATTTTGCTTTTGATTGTGACTGTGCCCTGATATATTTTCCTTCCTGAAGGAAGAAGGTATTTTAGTGGAGCCCACAGTTAAGAGACTTTGAATTTTTAAAAGACTTTGAATTTTAAGAGATTGGATGTTTAAAAGGGACTGAAATGTTAATATGTAAGAATTTGCAAAGACCGTGGGACTTTTAAAGTTATTTAGATCTTGGGGATGAATAAGGAAGTAAGGGTTGAGGTTTATTGGTGATGTGTTTGTGTGTCAAGTTGACAAGGAGTCAATTGTACTGGCTGGTTTTGTGTGTTAACTTGACACAAGCTGGAGTTATCACAGAGAAAGGAGTTTCAGTTGAGAAAATGCCTCCATGAGATCCAGGCATTTTCTCAATTAGTGATTAAGGGCTGAGGGCCCCTTGTGGGTGGTGCCATCTGTGGGCTGGTAGTCTTGGGTTCTATAAGAAAGCAGGCTGAGCAAGCCAGGAGAAGCAAGCAAGCCAGTAAGGAACACCCCTCCATGGCCTCTGCATCAGCTCCTGCTCCTTGACCTGCTTGAGTTCCAGTCCTGACTTCCTTTGGTGATGAACAGCAGCATGGAAGAGTAAGCTGAATAAACCCTTTCCTCCCCAACTTGCATCTTGGTCATGATGTTTGTGCAGGAATAGAAAACCTGACTAAGACAGATGCTGTGACATTCATGAACTGATTTAGGGACCACATAGTGCACACAGTGGATGCCATCAGGAGCCAGGAGAAGACAGATTATGAGAGGGTTTTTTTTTTTTTAACTAAGGTACTGATTGTGTTATGGATTATGCTTTAGTAGAAGGAGGGCTTTGCAGACAGTAAGATGAAATCAGAGAGTTGATGGTATCCTAGGGGACAGGCCAGATCCCAGGGAGTGATGAGCCTGCTGCAGGGATGCAGTGTGATATGCGAGCACCAGGGGTCAGTGCTGAGCACCACTGAGCCCCATCCCAGCACCAAAGCAGTGTCTTAGAGACTGCTCCTTAGGGTAACAAGCAATTTGAAGTCGAGGGAGCTCAGTCCTGTAGGGTTCTCTTTGATTGTGTGTGTGTGTGTGTGTGTGTGTGTGTGTGTATGATATATGCTTGTATACATGTTTGTGAAGGTATGCATGCATGCATTTACATAAGTGTGCTCATGCCAGAAACAGATATTGGGTGTTTTCTTCAATCTCATCACCACAGTTGTTTTCTTTATTATGGTCTTTTTTTTTTTTTTTTGCATGGAGAGGCATGCATGTTTCATAGTGTGACTGTTGAGGTCAGAGGACAACTTGCAGGAGTTTGTTCTCTCCTTCCTTCATGTGGGTCCCAGGAATCAAACTCAGATCCTAAGGCTTGGAGGCAGATGCCCTTTACCTGCTGAACCATTCTACCATTCCTCCACTTTATTGTAGATAAGGTCCTTGATCTTTCAAAGGTCTTGTGCAGGCAATCACAGCTGCTGTGAACTCATGTGTGGGACAGTCTTATTATGTCCAGAGGATGTTTTTGACATCTGGTTCTCCATGATGGTCCAGTGGGCAAAGGTGTTTACCACCAAGTGGTGGGTGACCTGAGTTCAATCCCCAGGACCACATGGTTGTAGGAAAGAACCAACTCTCACAAACTGTCCTCTTACCCCCACATATGTATGGTGGCATGTGCCTCATATACCCCTGGCACAAAGATAAATAAATTTAGTTTAAAAGTTGGGAAAGACTATGAGGTTTTTTTTTTTCTATGATAACTTGGGATCATAAAAGCTTGAACTACTGGGAGTCCCATCCAGCCAGACTGACTTGAAGATGTAGTCCTACAGAAGGATCTTGTGGACTTGAGGGGGATTGTTGTGCAAGCTGAGAGACTAGCTAGGGAAGACTATATGGCTAGCAACCCGTGTATACCATGTGAATGCTGAGACTATACCATTCTCTAGAGCCCCAAGGGTACCAATTATCCCCATTCCCTCCCAAAGCTCCTTCTCTAAGACCAAGAGCAGGGGAGCAGAAGCAGGAAACTTGGGAATCCCCTGGGTGGGGCCTTAACAACCCAGTTCCCTGAGAGTGTGCCTGTGTAGATGACCCTGACCCCTGATACGTGGATGAGCCCTGCCCCAAGCATGACTTATAAACATGGAGTGTGAATGGCTTCTCTGTTCTCAAAATCTCTGCCAAGTTGACATCAAGAATAATCGGCATTTAGAGACTAATTACACATCTGGATGAATCTGTTTCAGTCTACTGGATTGGACATAATCATATTAAAATATAATGAATACATTCAAACACACAATGCCTGATTAAGTAGTAGCTTAGGAGCCAGAACAGTGAAAGAGGCTGGCTGATAACCAAGAGAACCGCTGTGTGAGTGTCGGGTTGGCAGCTGCAGGCTCAAAATGGATTCCCCAGTCACTTCTGTTTTAGGTTCTCATTTGTTCTTGATGCCCTGACTCAGGTTGGTCCACACAAGCTCAAGTGCTTTCCCCAGCTTGGTTTTTGTGTTGTTTGGGAAGAGGGAGTGGGGGGTGTGGGCTATCATGATCCCAGCTGCTTTGCGATCTCAGCTCTGGGTAGGCTGAAGCAAGAAGACTCAAGACCAGCCTGAGTTACATAGTGTGCTCCAGGGCAGGATGAACAGGGCACTGTTAGAGAAGAAGGAGGGGAGAGTAATAGGAGTGGAGTTGGGGGACTGGAGGAGGGAGGAAATAAAACAGGAGGAGGAACAGCAGGAAGAGGAGAAGAAGAAAGAAAGGGGGAGGGAAGAGAAAGGAAAGGAAGAAAATTGAAAGAAAAGAAAAATGTCTATTGTCCTTGCTCAGCCAGGCCCCAGCCAGGAGCCCTCCAGCTGTACTAAACATGTTCCCTAGTTTCCTAGGGGAGACTCTGAGTCCCGGGAATCCCCAGGAAGCCAGCCATCCTTTTGACAGCTGAACTGGTTGGTACCCAAGGTGTGTTTGGGTTAAGGACACCTTATTTCCAGTGACCTTCCCTGGGCCTAGGCCTTGGTCTCAGTTCCCTGTGGCATTCTGGTGCTGGGTAACTCTGTACCAGCCTAGCCAGGAACTTGTTGTGTACCAGTAGTGCAAGGGTTGACTGGTGTACTGGCTAGTTTTGTGTGTCAACTTGACACAGGCTGGAATTATCACAGAGAAGGGAGCTTCAGTTGAGAAAATGCCTCCGTGAGATCCAGATGTAAGGCATTTTCTCAAGCAATGATCAAGGGGGGAGGGCCCCTTGTGAATGGTACCATCTGTGGGCTGGTAGTCTTGGGTTCTATAAGAAAGTCAGCTGAGCAGGCCAGGAGAAGCAAGCCAGTAAGCAGCATTCCTCCATGGCCTCTGCATCAGCTCCTGCTCCTTGACCTGCTTGATTTCCAGTCCTGACTTCCTTTTGTGATGAACAGCAACGTGGAAGCTGAATAAACCCTTTCCTCCCCAACTTGCATCTTGGTCATGGTGGTTTGTGTAGGAATAGAAACCCTGACTAAGACAACTGGACCTGTCACCATTTTGGAAGAAGAGGCTGAGGTCATCATGAATCTTTAGTAGAAGCAACCCTACTATATATACAGAAATAGAGTTTATATTTATTTAGTAATGTAATTACATCTTTAAATTGTCTATTTAGCATTCATCTATCTACCTATCAATCAAACAATCAATAAATCATTTACCTATATCTGCCAATCATCTAATTTACCTGTTGACTGTCTAGCATCTACCATCTATTCATCTATATTTATACATAATCAGCTATCATACTTTATCTATTATCTATTAATCAACTATCTAATCTCTCTAGCATCCATCCATTGTCATCTATCTATCTATATATCTATCCATCCATCTATGCATTTATCAACTGTATCTATCTATCCATTGTCTATCCACTATCCACTATCTATCTATCTATCTTATCTATCTATCATCTATCTATCCATCTAATTTCTATCTGTCTGTCTGTCTATCCATCAATCAACCTATTCATCTATCAATTGTATCTGTCTGTCTGTCTGTCCATCCATCTATCTGATCTATCTATCTATCTATCCATCCATCCATCCATCCATCCATCTATTCATCTATCAATTGTTTGAGACAGAGTCTTATTGTAATCCAGGCTATTCTCAAACTTTTATACTTGAAGATGACCTAGAATTCACCATCCATCCTCTTGAGAGCTGGGGTCACAGTTGTGTGGTACTACACATGGATTTACTATTATTTTCTCACAGAGACTCTTAAACATTTGAGGTCTTTATTGGCAGAATTTAATAAAGCCAGCTGTCTATTGTTTGGACAAGCCTGGGAGTCTGGGGTTTCATTTTCTCTTTAGATATCACATTGCTGGCCTAGCTTCCTTCCCAGCCACTGGCAGTAGGCAATGAGTTGTCTCCTGTTTGACACAGTTTCCTGTCATTCCATACTTTGACATGTGGCACCTTGGCCTTTTTATATTGTATCACTGTCTTTGGAGGCACTTGGGTCAACATGGTCTGTTTTATAATGAGATTGATGGTGTATGAATTAGTGTGAATTAGACTCTTTAGAGTCTTTACTAACATAAGGACCTTATGTTTGAGGCCAAGGCAAGAAGATTTGAGTTCAGATGCTCAGAAATCATGTAAAAGCTGGGTTCCGTGGTGTGAGTCTGTAATCCTGGTTAGTGCTGGGGAGGTGGAGATAGGAGAATCCCTGGCCGGCCAGCCCATAGCTTAACTAATGAGTTCTAGGTTCAGTAAAAGCCCTTATCTCAAAATATAAGAGAGAGGGCCCCAACAAAATGGCTCATTGGATAAAGGTGCTTGCTGCGAAGTCTGACAGCCTGAGTTCAGTCCCCGGGATGCATGCACAGGTGTGCATGCCTGCACGTACACACATACACAGTCCTTAAAAATACACACATACACAGTCCTTAAAAATACACACATACACAGTCCTTAAAAATACACACATACACAGTCCTTAAAAATTTAAAAGAAAAAAAATAACGTAGAGAATGGTTGAGAAAGACACCCAATATTCATCACAAGCCTCTAGAAACACGTGCATACATGTGCATATACACAAGGCACACACACACACACACACACACACACACACACATACACACACACACACACACACACACGATGGCCCTTGAGGGGCAGACCCAATGTCATTTGGGGGTGGGAGAGGTTTAGAACAACTCCCACTTATCCCACAAGGCTGGCCAATGCATCCAGGGTATTTTAGGTGCTTCAGGAAGTGGATGGGTAGCCTCAAAGAGCAAGATGCTAAAAAGGATGATAATGAGCACCTGGCCATTATCCTAGACCTCAAGCTGTAAGATTTGGGCCCAAATGCCTGTTTTCCTTCTGGGAGATGATATGGGAAGTTGACAGACAGACTTCCTTGACAGACAGACTTCTAGGAGAAATCCTGGGGTGAATTATCCTCAGAAGTCTTATCAGAAAATGAGGTCACTGGCAGTTTGTAGGACAGAACCATTTTTATTAGGAGTCAACTTTAGGGCCCAGAATTATAAGGGGTTTCTCAGGGCTCAGAAGAAGCATCTAGTTAGATATGTGTATGTGTGTGTGTGTGTTTGCGGGGGGGTGTTGAAGGTCCATCTTCCATTTTGTCCAGAGGACTATGCTGGATGTTACACTTGGTACCCATGGGGATTCCTGGACTGGGAAGGGTGTCTTGGTTTTTACTAATCTCTCTGTCTCTTTCTTCTTCTCTGTGTCTGTCTCTCCTCTGTCTGTCTGTCTGTCTGTCTGTCTCTGTCATGGTTTGAATGAGAAACCTACCACACAGGCTTATATGTAGTGCTTGGACACTTGGTCCCTAGGTGGTGCCACTATCTGGGAAGGTAATAAGCGCGAGGTAGAGCCTTCTGCAGGAAGTACCTCACTGCAGGCAGGGTTTTATAACCCGGCCCCACTTCCTTCTCTCTTTCTACATCTTGAGTATGGTTTCAATGAGACCAGTCAGCTTCTTACTCCTGTCATCATGTCTCCTCACCAAGATGCACTGTGTCCCCCTGGAACTGTGAGGCAAAATACATCCTTTCTGCCCTAAGTTCTTTTTTGGGAGGGAGGGGTAAGTTTATTTCACTTACGCAACAAAAAAGTAATGGAGCAGATGCATACATATGCATGCAAGTGCTGTGGTCAGTTATAACCTTTGCCTGTGGTGGCGCTTCTCAGGTTCTATCCACCCTGTATATTGTTTGTTTTGTTTTTGAGATAGGGTGTCTCTATTATGTAGCTCTGACTATTCTGGAACTCACTATAGCAGGCCTCAGCTCACAGAGCTGCCTCTGCCTCCTGAGTGGTGGGATTAAAGGCGTGTGTCACCGTACCTGACCTGCCTTGTGTATTGTTTTTAAATGTATTTATTTTTTCTGGGTGTGCACACATGCTGTGTGTGTGTGTGTGTGTGTGAGAGAGAGAGAGAGAGAATGATAACAAGCATGCATGCATGCCGTGATTGACATGCATGTGGAGGTCAAAAGACAACCCTTAGGATATCTCTCCTGCCACACTGCCACATTGTGAGTCTCAGGGATTGATTTCGGGCTGTCTGTTCCACACACAAGTGCTTCTATTATCTGAGCCATCTCATTGACCTGACCTTGTTCTTTGAGACAGGGTCTCTCACTAAACCTAAAACTCACCAAGTAGGGTAGACTAGCTGGCCAGTGAACCCCAGGGACAATCCCATTTTTATTGCCCCAACACCAGGGTTACCAGTGTATCCTACCATACCCATCTTTTAAAAAAACAAAAAACAAAACAAACAAAAAAAACCCTTTCTTTTTGAATTGTATATGTATGGGCTGTTTTGCTTGTTTGTTTGCTCACTGTATGTAATCTGCCTTCAGTGCCCACAGAGGTCAGAAGATGGTGTTGATCCCCTTGAACTGGAGTTACAGGTGGTTGTTATCTACCATGGGGGTGCTAGGAATCAAACTCAGGTGCTCTGGATGAGCAACCTGTGCTTTTAACTGCTGAGCCATCTTTCCAGCCCTTGTCCTGATTTTAAAATGTTGGCTCTGAGGACTAACTTCAGGTCCTCATGCTTGTATGGCAAACATTGTACTGACTGAGCCACTTCCCTAGTACTGTTCTAGGAACAGGCAGCAAGAGGTGAATCCCGGGGGCATGGCTTCTGGATGGAAGATTTTGCTCTGTGTTGGGTCTCCTTGCTTGGAGCTTCTCTGATACACAAGGCCACCAGAGCTGCAGGATCCATCGTTCCATATAGGGAGCTGCCTTCCCTAAGGCAATTTTCTGGAGGAATCGTGGCTAAGCTCCCAATCATTAAGTGGATTGAGCTCTCAAGCCTGATGCTGGTGAGCTTGGACAGCCTTGCAAGAGAGCTCTGAGCTATTATTCCATGGCCAGAGCTGCAGCTCCATTCCCATTAGCAGTTCTTTCCTGGTGGCCACTGCCTGGAGGATCCTAACAAGGAAGGATTCTGCCTAAGGAAGCCAGCTGAAAAATCTTTGGAACCCTGTCTTTCCCACCAGTCACATAGCTCTCATGGTGCTAGCTCTTCCTTGGCAACTCAAACCAGATTTGAAAATAAAATGTCACTTTTAAAAAATGTCTACTGTCAGCACATGGAAAATTTGTTTTTCCTGTTGAACTTCACGAGATGACTAGAGGCGACTGAGAGAGTCTAGATGCGTGGGGAGCGGGTGTCAGTGCATGTGAATCAGTGAGTCACCGGGGCATGTGAGAGAGTGGTGTGGCACCATGCAGGTGGGGGACAGCGTGTACAGTGGCGTCAGCTGTGGGGGTGCAGTGTCGGGGTATAGAAGTACTTGTGTGTGAGAGAGTCAAAGGAGGAGTTTGAATTCAGGTCTGAGGTGACATGAAAGTGACTAAGGATCTCTAAGTGTGTGCCCAGAGAGATGGAGGCTGTGATAAGTGTGTGGGCATCTGAAATCCACTAGTGTGTGTGTGTGTGTGTGTGTGTGTGTGTGTGTGTGTGTGTGTGTTGTCTGAAGATCAGCACTGGTATGTATCGTGACTATGTGTCTGAGATTTAGTGTTGGTGTGTGTGCCTGTGGTGGGACTCTGTTCCCAGGGAGATGTGAACAGAGGTCTTTTCACCCTAGATAGGGAACTGATGACAGACCAGAATAATTAAACTACCACAGTCCAACTTGCTGAAGCAGTGGATATATTGGGGTGGCTGACAGGTAAATGGGTGACTCAAATACAGCTGTATCACTAAAAGCCACCCGAAAATGGGTGACAACTCACAGAAGCTGGAATCTGGAGCTAACTGTACAACTTGCAGGCAGCTCTACAGGTCAGATAGCCCCTCTTCCCAGCCACTTTAGCTGCTTAAATCATTTGGGAAAGGAGAGACTTCCTTTCTGTTTTTGGTGATGAAACATGCTGACCAAAAGCAACGTAAGTGTGATGGTCTGTATGTGCTCAGCCCAGGGAGTGGCACTATTAGAAGGTGTGACCCTGTTGGAGTAGGTGTGTCACTGTGGGTGTGGGTTTTAAGACCCTCATTCTACCTGCCTGGAAGCCAGTATTCTGCTAGCAGTCTTCAGATGAAGATGTAAAACTCTCAGCTCCTCCTGCACCATGACTGCTGGATGCTGCCATGTTCCCATTTGGATGATAATAGACTGAACCTCTGAACCTGTAAGCTAGCACCAATTAAATGTTGTCCTTGTAAGAGTTGCCTTGGTCATGGTGTTTATTCATAGCAGTAAAACCCAACTAAGACAGTAAGCAAAGGGTTTTTTGGCTCATACTTCCAGATCACAGTTCATTATTGCATGAGATCAGGAACTTGAAGCAGAAAACATGAAGCTGTTTGGTGGTTATCCAAGTTTAGCTTTCTTCTAGAGCCCAAGACCAGGGAATGGTGCTGCCTATAGTGGGCTTGGTTCTTCTTACATCAATTAACAGTCGAGATGATCTCCCACAAGCATGCTTACAGGCCAGCCTCATCTGGGTAACCTATCAACTGAAATTCCTTCTTGGGTGACTCTAGGCTATGTAAGGTTGAAAGTTAAAGCTCACTAGGGCTGAAGAGCCTTATAAATCTGATAAGTTTCAGAGACATCTTAAGACTTGCTGGTTGTTTACTTCCTGAGCCTTCAGGGGCTTTCCTCCAGGATGGACTGTTTCAGCCCAGAGGAAATTTGTTATATGATACTATGTTGTGGTTTGGCTATGAAATATCTTTTCCAAAAGCTCACATGTCCAAGGCTGGGTTTCCAGATGATCAAATTCTGAAGGCTTCAGTTTCATGAATATACTAACCTAAAGATAGAGTGACAATCTGATGACATCATTGGAAAGGAGTGGGTCTTAAGGAGTGGCAATTAGCTGAAGAAGTACATCACTAGGAGTTGGTTTTTGAAGGATACCCCAAATCCTTGGCTACTTTCTGCTTCCTGTTCACTATGGGATCAGTAGCTTTGCTCCATCATTTTCCGCCATGATGCTCTACCTTACAAGAGGGTGAGCAGCAACACAGAGTGTATTATGAATTGATACCACTGAAGCTGTGAGCCAAAATAAACTATTCCTGCTTATGTGGGTTTCCCTAAGCAGTTATTAGTGATGAAACACAGGGCAAACACACTGTCTTGTGCTGGTGTGTGTATGTTTGTGTGTGTGTGTGTGCATGTGTGTGATCACACACATCTTGTTTAGTAATCTGAACTTGAGTAGCTTCTTCTCTGAATGGATTCCCTGTGGTCCCATCCTTTGGGACATTTCAGCCCAATCACTTAGTTATATCTCCAGTCCTCTTTTTACCTAAAAATTATTTTTTATTATCATGTATGTGTGCAGGCTGTACATGTACACATGAATGATATGTGTGTGGGGTGTGTGTGTGTGTGCTAGTATGCCATGGAGCACATGTAGAGGTCAAAGGACAATTTTGTGGATTCAGTTCTTTCCCTCCACTGTTGTGTGCATTCCAAGGCTTGACTTTAAGTTGCAGGGCAAGCTCCATTGTCTGCTGAGTCATCTCATGGTTTTCCCTATACTTTTTAGTTTGAAATAGGCTGTCTCTGTAGCCCAAGCTGCCCTGAGCTCTATAGCTCAGGCTGGCATTGAACTACTCTGCAGCCTATGCAGACCTTGAATTTATAGCTTACAGCCCTTCTGGCTCATCCTCCTGAGTAGCTGAGATTTCAGACATGCTCCATTGAGCCCTGGAAAGGCTTCCTCCTTGGCTGAGGAAGGCAAGGGTGTAGGGATGGAACCTAGGGTCTCACACATGTTGGGCGAGTGTCCACCACTGTGCTCTACCCCTAATGCAAATACATATGTGAGGTGCTGGGCTTTTTTGCAAGTAGCCCTCAAGTTGGTATCTGCTGTTGTTCATTTTATATTGCTTATGCTTAGGCAAAGCCTGAGGGTATGAATGGAAAAGTACCTAGAAAGATTAAAGTTGCTTCTAGAGGCACAGATCCATTTGTTATATAATATTCTCTGGTGACATTGAGCCCTTATTAATAACTAAACATCTGTCAGTACTATAATTATATTTCTGGTGCCACGGTTGTATCTGCCATTGTCCTGTGTAAACATGGAAGGGCAGGTGTGAATTATTTAGGCAACTGATATGAGTAAATAACCACTCAGTACTGTTTCTAGCAGTAAGTTTCTGTTAATTCCTTGCAGAGTCTCAATGTCTTCCCTGATGCTCCTTTGATGTACCTTCAAATCTCTGACCACATCAACTTGGACCCCTGATGCGGCTACCTGAGCAACCTGGAGATGGGAAGCCTGAGAATGAGACAAAGGGGGACCAAGAAACCCCTGAAAGGGGAGAGGAGCCACGGAGAAGCCCAGCTCCTGACTTCCCCACCTGGCAAGTCTCCCCCCAACCCCAAATCCCTGGATCTAAATTGCTTTGCAACTCCCAGGTAGGGGAGTGGGGGGTGGGGTCTGAGAGCCTGTGATGCCCAGGGTCCAGGGGAGAGAAGAGAGTCTATGAAGAGTCCACCATGGGGGTGGAGGTGGGGGGTTTTCCACAGGATGAGTTATTTGGAAGGAAGCAGAGTTTATATGGATTCTGGAGGTGGTGGGTTTCCATGGACTCTGAGATTCATGCTCAAGGCAAGAGGGTGTAGCTGCAAACTCACTATCAGTAATGGCTTTGGGAGAGTGTGGGTTGTTATGAAACAGATGTGACTTGCAGAACGCAGAGCAAGTGACAGTGTGGAGACAGAACCTTTATACAGGTCATTTTAATTAATTCTCAAAATATGCCCATGAGGACTTTTTAAGTGTGTGTGTGTGTGTGTGTGTGTGTGTGTGTGTGTGTATGGGTGTGTGTGTACACACATACATGTGCACAGAGTGCTGGATACTAAACCTAGGATCTTGTGTGTGTTAGACCAGTGCTATACAGGTCCTTATTAGGGAATTTTGGGAAAGTGTTCTACACTTAGCCCTTCACTAGTGCTAAGACAAGTAAGTGCTTTATCATTGAGCCATACTCCCAGCCTCTTACAGGGTGTATTCTAGACAAGTGCTCTACCACTGAGTCATAGCACCAGACCCTAATTAGGAGATGCTAGGTAAGTCCCTGACCACTGAGCCATGCCTCCAGCCCCTCACTGGGGGATTCTAGGCAGGGGCTCTACCACTGAGCCACGCCCCCAGCCCCTCCCTGGGGGATTCTAGGCAGGGGCTCTACCACTGAGCCACGCCCCCAGCCCCTCCCTGGGGGATTCTAGGCAGGGGCTCTACCACTGAACCTCCTCCTCCTCCTTCTTTTTTTTACTTTAAGAGATGGTTTCACTAAGCTGCTCAGGCTTGCCTTAAGTCTACTCAGTAGGCCCAATACTCCTCGAACTCAAAATCCTCCTGCTTCAGTCTCCCAAGTCACTAGAGGGTCTGCATCACCAGGTCTAGCTGGGTAAGTGCATTTTTACAGGTGAAAAGGGGGGAAAAGTTCTAAGTAACTGGCTTGAGGCCACAAGGTCAAAGGAAAACCCAGAATTCCTACCCAAGTCTCTCTCAGGCCAATCATGGTCTACTTCCCCTCCTCTCCATCTCTTTCTTCTGCCCCCCATCTCCCCCTCCTCCATCTTTTTCTCTTTCCTTCTCCTCCATTTCTTCTCTTCTTTCTTCTCCACCTCTCCTCTTTCTCTACCTCCTTTTAAAACCCCCTTCTCTACCTCTTTTTTTCTCCTCCTCCTCCCCCTTTCCCTCCTCCCTCCTCCACCCCCTTGCCCCACTTCTCCTCCTCTCGCTCCTCTGTCCCACTCATCCTTTCTGTTCTTCCTAGCCTCTGCCTGTATACAGAAGAGGTCCATTCAGGATGTGGGGGTCTATATATTATCAAGCCACAGGACTCCCTGACTTTTGAACTTACTCCTTTTCTTTGCCTAAGAGTCCATTCATAAATGCTGTGAAAACTCAAGACTGTTTTTGTATAGAGGAATATTTTAGATTTGTGTGATACTGGCCTCAAAAATTATAGTGCAGTGAGTTCTTTACATTGGTCTGTTCTGAGATTATCTCTCCAAAGCTCTTGGTAAAGGAATCTCTTGCACTTGCCAACCTAGCTCATATTAGTGGTGGGAAGTGTTTATGGTAGAGGGCATGAACTTAAGCTTATGGGGGCAAGTGGAAATATTTTAGGTGATGTAGTTCTTGATTTTTTTAAGTAATGTTTCCCCAGAGTTGTGGACATGCAAGCATGGAGGGCATAGGCACAGGATATTGCACAACTCTATCTAGATTCCAGAACCTTCTTCAAGAAGTGTTTGAGAAATCAAGGGCAGGAGCTGAAGAAACCCATGGTCAAGAGCATCTTAACATGTGGGGCAAACCTTCCCAAGGACTCTGAACTTGAAGTGGGAAGTCTCTGTAAGAGTAGGCTCAGAATGGCTGCTTGAGAAGTTTGGCTAGGTGTTTAGTTACTTTGGCTGTGGCCTGTGACAAATACCCAACAAAGAGCAACTTCAGGGAAGAATGACTACTTCAGCTTGTGATTTGAGGAGCCATGGCCCACCATGGTGGGAAAGGCATATTGGCAGGAGTCGGAGGTGTATCATCACATGGCACTCACAGTTAGGAATAAAGAAATATGAACGGTATCATTATAGTACCTACCCTTTTATTCAGTCTGGGATGGTGCAGCCCATAGATGATGTGGATCTCCCACCTTAAATGTGATAAGTTTTGCTCACCCCCTTCTTTTCCCTTTGCATCCCAGGCTGATATAAAACTCATCATCCCCCTGCCTTGTTCTCCTGAGTGCTGAAATTGTATCTGTATACCTCCAAGGCTGAATACTAAGTTGAAATATTAAGATCTACGTTGCAACCATTTGCAAGGGTGATCCCCTGGAGAGCCAGCTGTCCTGACTTGTAAGGGCACTGGCTCCTTGGTTTGGAGGCTGAAAACCTGTTCTTCCATTTTTGTCCATGCGACCTGGGGGAGTGTACTGGCTAGTTTTGTGTGTCAACTTGACACAAGCTGGAGTTATCACAGAGGAAGGAGTTTCAGTTGAGAAAATATCTTCATGAGATCCAGTGGTAAGGCATTTTCTCAATTAGTGATCAAGGTTGGAGGGCCCCTTGTGGGTGGTACCATCTGTGGGCTGGTAGTCTTGGGTTCTATAAGAAAGCAGGCTGAGCAAGCCAGGAGAAGCAAGCTAGTAAGCAGCATTCCTCCATGGCCTCTGCATCAGCTCCTGCTTCCTGACTGCTTGAGTTCCAGTCCTGACTTCCTTTCATGATGAACAGCAGCATGGAAGTGTAAGCTCAATAAACCCTTTCCTCCCCAACTTGCATCTTGGTCATGATGTTTGTGCGGAATAGAAACCCTGACTAAGATAGGGAGGATCTTAGGATACTGCTTTACTTTCGTTTATGTTGCTGTGATAAAACACCCCAACAAGAACAAATTAGGGGAGAAAGGGTTTTTTAGCTCACAATCCTTGGTTCAGAGTTCATCATTGTAGAGATAACAGAGAAGAACTTTAAATAGTCACATTACATCCACAGCCAAGAGCAGAGGGGAATGAATGAAAACATGGTTTCTCCACTCTTATGTCGGCCAGGACCTCTACCTAGGGAATAGAGCTGCTCACGATAGAGCCATCTTCATCAATGGCTCTTCATACAGCCATTGATGAAGATGATCCCCACAAGCATGCCCACAGGCCAATTTGAGCCAGCCAGTCCCTCACTGAGACTCTCTTCCCAGGCAATGCTAGGTTGTATCAAGTTGACAAAGCTAACTCTCAGAGAACTGGTCTTGAGTGACTCCTGGGTGGTCAGTAGTGCAGACCTTAAAAAGCAAACAAACAAAAAACCACAAAAACAAACAAACAAACAAACCCCCAAAATAAACAAACCAACAAATGGGGAAGAGAAATACCCAAATAGCTTTGACAAAATACAGCTTAGCAAACAGCTCCACTTCTAGGGTGGTGCCGTGGGCCAATCTGAAGGAAGCTGTTCTCTCTGGGGAGAAGTGGATGCATACTATTGATATATAAGCTAAAAATAACCAATCTTCCAAACAAAGTGTTTTTAGTTTTTTGAAATGAAAATGTGTAGACAAAGCAGGGATCTAGAATGTATGAGTCATTAAATTGCTGACTCTCAAAGCAGTGGAGATTCAAAAGTCTCTCTCTCTCTCTCTCTCTCTCTCTCTCTTTCTCTCTCTCTCCCCCCATCTCTCTCCCTCCCTTCCACCCCTGTTCTAAATAGCTTTGATAAAGAGTCTCTTCATAAACAGGTCCCACAGACTGCCTCATGGCCTTATGGTCCTACACAGCAAGAGGCTGAAGGAACTCAAATCCTTCTTGCCTGGTTGCTAAGTTGGCCTCGGTTGCTAGGTTGATGTCAACAATTCCAGTTGCTCCTTGGGGGACCACCCTCATCTTTCCTCTTTGTGTCTCCTTTTCCTCCATCAATACGAATCTATCATATTGATTCCTCCATATGAACAATCAATCATGCATTCATTTCCTCTGCTCTTGACTGTGAATTTAACATGACAGTGTAGAGCTCCGTGGTCCCTACACTGAGTGCTGCTCTCTCTCCCCCAATGTTTGGCTCAGTGGTACCAAACTCATCAGAACTAACAAGGATGCTGTGGACATGGAGCATCTCCAAGGAAGCTGTATTCATGGAAGTGTGTAACACAAGTCACGGAAGCAAGATGAAGCATCTCTGGTTCATTCTTGAATTGAATATTACAATAGAAGGACTAGGTCTGGACAGTGGAGTTTTAGGGTGTGTGTTTGTGTGTGTGTGTGTGTGTGTGTGTGTGTGTGTGACATAGGACAATGTTAAGTGTCATTACTGAGGAGCTGTCTTCTTGTTTTTTGAGACAGAATTTTTCACTAGCCTGGAGTCTGATGATTAGGCTAGGCTGGCTGGCCAGTGTGTCTCAGAAGTCTACTTGTCCCCACCATCCCAGTACTGGAATTACAAGTGTATGTTCACCAAACCTGGCATTTTATTTGGGTGCTAGGGATTGAACTCTGGTCCTAATGCTTGCAAAGTGACAACCACTGTACTCACTATACTATCATTCCCTCCCCTCATCTCTCTCTCTCTCTCTCTCTCTCTCTCTCTCTCTCTCTCTCTCTCTCTCT
>JADRCH010000355.1:593558-618404 GCA_019843965.1 Rhynchomys soricoides | reverse complement strand
ATGCACACACACATATATACATGGACACACACACACACACACACACACACACACACACCCCTTCCTCTTTTGCTAACTTTGCCAAATTGCTCTCCAGAGCAGTTGCACCGGCTCATCAAAGGACAGGGCTTTTGAGGACAAGGGACACAGAAGTAGAGAGGCAAGAGACTAGAGAGAGGAAGTACTTGAATTTGCTTGTTAATGGAGTTGATCTCGGAGGAAATGAGCATGAGTGCTCAGGGTCAAGAGCATGTCCTCTGGGAAGGACAGGATGCAGGTGCAGCCAAGGCATGACTCCTCAACTCCACAGAGCCCGTGACAGCTGATCTCGACAAAAAGTAGAAATTATCCTTCTACCATATCCTAAATGCTTTGGCCTGGGCTCACCGAAGTCTTTCTTTTACCCCTGGTCCACTGTTTTATTTTTTTAGATTTATTTTTATTTTTGAATGATGTGTATTTGTGGGTATGTTCACATGAGGACAGGTGTCCCCTGAGGCAGAACACTGGAGCTGAAGTTACAGATGCTTGTGGACTGTCTGGTATGGGTGCTGGGAACTGAACTCAGGTCCTCTGTGAGAGCAGCAAGTTCTCTTAGCAGCTAAGCCAGTTCTCCAACCTCAATGCATTAAAAAGGGTTTTGATCCATTTTTTGATAATTTCACACATGAATTGATCATGTGTTAATCATTTCGACCTCTACTTCTTCAGCTCCTCCCTCCCTGCCCTGATGACCCTCTTCTCCATGTCATGTCCTCTTTCATAGCCCACTGAGTCTATTCAATGCTGTCCTTATGTGCATGGGTGTGGGCTCATCCACCGGAACATGAACATCTTAACAGGGTGTTTCCTGGAAGAAAATGAACCCATGCCACCCTGGCATCTTGCAATTGCCAAATTGGAAGCTAGGGGTAGGCTCAGCCTATGCTGCAAAGCTGATTGGCTTGGTCTTCTGTGGGTCTAAGAAGGCACCCACAGCTGCTGTGCATCCCTGTGTGCAGTGGTCTCATGTGCTTAGAAGAAGGTTTTGCAGCAGTCTGCCCTGACCTCTGTCTCTGAGTTCCCCTAAAGGAAACGCAGTTTCCACCTCATGATTCTCTTGTCTGACCTCAGGTTGTTACCACCACTATGTGACTTAAGAGTTGGATAAATTCCTTTGAATAGTATGGAGCTTGGAGTGTGTATTTCTGGTTTTGCCCTAACTGAACAGGGGTTAGTAGCATCTCAGTCCTCATGGCTTTATTTTCAAGTCCATATTTGGGACTCTGGGGGTCATTGTCTTCTTTTAATATATATCGATGACAAAGTCACCCCCCTTAGGGTAGGTGAGGGCAGGAGGGGACAGTTACTTTTACTCTTCTACTGACTTATACATTTATCCCATTAACTCCTGGGTGGGGTAGGTGTGTGTGTGTGTGTGTGTGTGTGTGTGTGTGTGTGTGTAAGAGAGAGAGAGAGAGAGAGAGAGAATGAGAATGAGAATGAGATTTTACCAGACCTGGGACTAGCTGGAGAGTTTCAATGTAGGGAAAATTACAATGTACCAAGAAATCTTAGCAAGCTGGCTATATGCTGGGATCAGATACCTGAAACTCAATATTCTGAAGGTAGAGGTTCAAGGTAACTTTTAGGTACATAGCAAGTTTGAGGTCCACCTGGGCTACATGAGAAAACAGAAGTAAGGGCTGGAGAGATGGCTCAACAGTTAAGAGCACTGACTGCTCTTCCAGAGGACATGAGTTCAATTCCTAGCAACCACATGGTGGCTCACAGCCATCTGTAATGGGATCTGATGCCCTCTTCTGGTGTGTCTGAATACAGCTACAGTGTAATCATATAAATAAATAAATAAGATAAATAAAGTTTTTAAAAATAAAGAAAACAAAAGTAAAACAAAGCAAATGGGATTTTTTAGAATAAGAAAAACAAAGTATTTTAAAGACTCTTTTAATGTATGGATTTCTTTGTCAAGTCTAGTGAGGCCTGTGAATTATGTCTTCTAAATGCAGAGTAAAACATTTAAGGTAACAGTGAAGAAAATCAATTATAGTCTAGTGCTGTTTCAAAGCATTAAACAAGCTTGTGGCACGATAGGACATGAGAGTCTTCAGTGGCGCATTAACTAATAAGATGTAGAAGTGGGCACGGGGATGGTCGCACATCTGAGGAGCTGTAGAGCTAAGAGTAAACAGTATCTTAAAATAGCGCATGACTGTAAGGTAATGGGAAAACAGTAGGAGCAACATCCTAAGTGTGCCCACCAGTCAGCCCTCCCTCCCTTCCCCCACTCATTCTCCCTTCCCCCACTCTCTCCCCTCCCTCCTCCCTCCTCTCCACCATCCACTTTTCCTTTGATCTTTCCTTCCTCCTTCTCTTCCTTTTCTTCTTCCCTCCCTCTCTCCTGTCTTCTAGCTCTTCTCTGTTTTGAGAGCTGTTCTGTCTATGTCTCAAGTTTACCATTACCCTCCTGCTTCAGTAATTGAGAGCTGGGGTTGCAGGTGTATGCCACCCCACTATCTGATGGGTGTCTCAGTCACATCCACCCTTCTTTAGGAAACGTGACCCACAGGCATGCTCTCCCTCTGACTCCCTCTGACATCCAAACAATTCAACATCCTCTCCAATAATAGACCAGAGTAATGGTATTTTACCAAGCATTAAACTGAATGCTAATTTTCCTACTTACATATTTTGGTTTCTGAGACAGGGTACCATGTAGCTCAGGCTATGTAGTTGAGGATAACTTTGAACTCTTGGTTCTTCTGCCTCCAACTCTTGAGTGCTAAGATTATAGGTCAGCATTCTACCTGATTCAGAGTCTCCCTTTTGATATTTAGTTAAGCTGAGCCCACATCAAAAGATTTGTTAGGCAAAGATTTGACTTCTTAGAGACACACAAGACTTAACAACTAAGATTTGTGGGCAAAAGTAACATATGTATTGTACCATGATTGGGACAACTCTGCTCTTTGGATTGTTTTTTTATCAGCAAGAAGGGGAACATCTCCAGCAATGTTTAATTTTGACATACTACAGATACCTCAGCCTCTTCTTACACATTCCTGGCCTGTTTTTTTTCCTCTGATGTGTATATTTTTCATGAGCACTCTCATGTATGGGTGTGCCCATATTCAAGCACCTGTGATGTCAGAGGTCAGCCTGAGGTGCCTTCTACCTTGCTTAGTTTGAGACAGAGTCTCTCACTGTCTTGGAACTCATCCGGTAGGTGAGCTGACTGACAAATCCCAGAGGTGCCCTTCCCTCCCTCTCCCTATCAGGATTACAAGTGTGCATCATCTTGCCCAGCCTTTTTATATGTAGGTTGCAGTGATCAAACTCAGGTCCCCATGATTCATAGCAAACACATTACTGACCGAGCTATCTCTCCAGATGTCTTGGTTTCTTTGATTAGAGAATGGGATCAGAGGCCAAGACCTGGGTGCTAGTTGTGCTTGTTGCTATGGGACAGTTATAACCTCTAGGCCCTCTTAGCCAACAGGGCTAAGACACACAAATGTATAGCAATCCACACAGAGTTCTACATATAATTGTCCTGACCTAAACATCGATCTACGTTGTTTCCTATTCTACTACTACATGGATCATTCTAGAATCCTCTCTTTCTGCTAAACTATAGACTCCTACTCCAACGCAGAGCAATTTGGCTATGACCATCGACCATCCATTTACTTAATGAGGCTCAAAATATCCATACTGTCTGGAGAACCATGATGTCATCGACCCACAGGAGCTGACTTCATCAGCTGTGCATCAACTGCAATGATGCTCGTGCCCAGCATTCATTGCATTTAGCTTTACACAGTGGGTCTGTTTCCAAAGCTATTTAAGTTTCACTTTCTTCCTGCCCTTTTCAGTGAGGTCATTTTATATGCCTGCAGTACAAATGAACTTGTTTCTGTTTGGATCTTATCCTAGGATTTGTTTGAGCTCTTAAATGCTTCTGTGAGGTATTGTCTCATGTAGCCCAGGCTGTCCTCAGCCTTTGTAGCTGAGGATGAACTCGAACCAATAATCTTTCTGCCTCTCGAATTACAGGCTTGCATCACCATGGCCCCCAGCCTTAAATTGTCTCAGGATATTTGATCACACTGTGAACCCCAAGATTGTGTGGAAAAACCTGTTTAACGTTGTGATGTGGCTCAGCCTTAGTACAAACTTTTTTTTTTTTTTTCATATTTTATTTACATTTCAAATGTTTCAGATCTCCCCTTTGGAACCTCCCCATTCCCTCCACCTTCCCCCTGTCAATATGGGGATACTCTCCAACCCACCCTCCTACCCACCCACCCACTCTCGTCCCTCCTCCTTGTCATTCTCCTACACTGGGGGATCTAACACCCTCAGGCCTAAGAGCCTCTCCTCCCCCTGATGGATAACAAGACCCTCCTCTGCCACATTTGTGGCCAGCACCATGGGTCTCTCCATGTGTATTCTTTAGTTGGTGGATCAGTCTCCAGAAGTATCGGGGGAGGGGGGGTCAGGCCTGTTGCTACTGTTGCTACCTCCCTGGGGCTGCACACTCCCTCAGCTCCTTCAGTCCTTTCTCCAAGCCCTCCATTTGGGATGTAACACTCAGGACTACTGTTGCTGTGAAGTGACTCTTGGGTATTTTAAACTTTTGGGCTAATAACCTCTTAACAGTAAATACATACCGTGTTCATTCTTTTGTGACTGCGTTACCTTGCTCAGGATGATATTTTCAAGATCCATCCATTTGTCTACGAATTTCATGAAGTCATTGTTTTTAATAGCTGAGTAGTATTCCATTGTGTAAATGTACCACATTTTCTGTATCCATTCCTCTGTGGAGGGACATCTGGGTTGTTTCCAGCTTCTGGCTATTATAAGTATGGCTGCTATGAACCTAGTGGAACATGTGTCTTTATTACATGTTGGAGCATCTTCTGGGTATATGCCCAGGAGTGGAATAGCTGGGTCCTCAGGTAGTATTATGTTCATTTTTCTGAGGGTCCACCAAACTGATTTCCAGAGAGGTTGTATCATCTTGCATTCCCACCAGCAGTGGAGGAGTGTTCCTCTTTCTTCACATCCTCGCCAACATCTGCTGTCACCTGAGTTTTTGATCTTAGCCATTCTGACTGGTGTGAGGTGAAATCTCAGGTTGTTTTAATTTGCATTTCCCTGATGACTAAGGATGTTGAACATTTCTTTAGGTGCTTCTCGGCCATTTGAGTTTCCTCAGTTGAGAATTCTCTGTTTAGCTCACTTCCCCATTTTTGATAGGGTTATTTGGATCTCTGGCATCTAGCTTCTTGAGTTCTTTGTATACTTTGGATATTAGCCCTCTATCAGATGTAGGATTGGTAAACATCTTTTCCCAATCTGTTGGTTGCTGTTTTGCACTATTCACAGTGTCCTTTGCCTTACAGAAGCTTTGTAATTTTATGAGCTAAAACCATACAGTGAAAAAAAACCAGCATCTTCAACAAATGGTGCTGGATCAATTGAAGGTCTACATGTAGAAGATTGAGAATTGATCCATTCCTGTCTCCCTGTACAAAGCTCAAATCCAAGTGGATCAAGGACCTTCACATAAAACCAGATACACTGAATCTAGTAGAAGAGAAAGTGGGGAAGAATCTCGAACACTTGGGCACAGGGGAATTGTTCTTGAACAGAACACCAATGGCTTGTGCTCTAGTACAAACTTTTAATCCAAGAGCTTTCTGCCTGAATACTGTAAACAGGATGAAATAGTCAATCATAGGTCAAGGGGCAGAGCAAGCAACCAGTTGACAGGAAGTAAACAGGATTTCCTAAGAAAAAGATGGAGTTGGAAGGACAGGTAGGAGATGCACAGGAAATAGAAGGGAGTTGAAGGAGGTTTGTTTTTTTGCTTTTGTTTTTGTTTTGTTTGGGTTTTGTTTGAGATAAGAGAGGGTCATTCCTGGTGGCATATCAGCTGAGGAGGAAGGTCAGCTGAGTGCTTTCTCTGCTTCTCTGAGCTAGCAGGCCTTCACCTCAGCATCTGGCTCCTGAATCTTCAGCGGTAAAATTGAATGATTGAGGTTTTGGTGTTTTTTTTTTAATTAATTACTCTTTAATTAATCAATTAATTACTTTTAAATCTTTCACTCATTCAAGTAAACATGGGTGTCATTTGATAAGTTTCCAGAAATGCATATTGTTCTGAACCCATAGTTACAGTAGTACAGAGTATGCTTTCCCTGTCCTGAAAAAGAACCTGAGCTTTACCTAGTCCCAGGTTCTCTTTGTCTCTTCTCTCTAGTTTTGACTTTTCCATGGTATCACTATAGTATACACCCTTTACAGACTGGTTGCTTAAATATTTGCTTTATTTAATTATGAGGATGTACATGTGAGTGAACGCAGAGGCCAGAAGAGGGTGGTGGATCTCCTGGACCAAAGTTACAGGTGGTTGAGCCACTCAACATGGGTGCTGGAAACTGACCTAAGTCATCTAGAAGAACAGGAAGTGCTCTTAACAGTGGATCCATCTCTCCAGCCTTAGACTACTTCCATTCACTTGAATACACAGACATTTGTGATCCATGGATGCTTTTTGTGTCTTGTCTTTGTGTGTGTGTCTGTGTGTGTTCATTTAGTGTTTTCATGTGTGAATGTGGTATGTGTAGTACGCACATGTGTGGGGGAGTGCATGTGTCCATGCCTACACTTCTGGAAGCCAGAGGGAAGCATCAAGTGTCCTCTGTCAGTCTCAATCTATTCCACAGAGACAGAGCTTCTTACTGATCCTGGAGCTGCCCGTCTCTGCCTCCCACAGTGCTGGGGTTAAAGGCACGTGCTTTTCCTGTTCTGGGAGTCTGGGCTTCCACTTCACTTCAATTTGCTGAGCCATCTCTTCGGCCTATGTCATGACTTTCTGGTTCTCCATCTCTTTTCCTAACCTTTGAGGTGTCTAGACAGTGTATTTTGATCCTATATTTTCACCTCCTTACCCCAACTCCTCTCAGCTTTTACCCATCCTTCCTTGTTCACCTAAGTTTGTTCTCTCTTTACTTTTTTCTCCTCATTTATTTTTGTCCTTGGCTCACATTACAATTTATACACACATGACAATTTGCTTATTGCTCATCTCTCTGTCTCATCCCTTTATGATTTTGGATGTGTGCCATGGTAAGTTCTGGGGTTCAAACTCATGTTATCAAGTTTGCAAGGCTCCCCAGATCGTAGTGGTGAAAGAGTCTTTGCATCTTTCTCTGGTCACATCCAGGTTGTAATTATGCATTAGAAACTGGAATTATTGTTTAAACAATTGAACAGCAGGGCCGGCTGCTGTACCCCCACCTAGTTGTTTTACACCTACCCTCTCAAAAGTGACACTATACATGTGGGAGAAAGCTGTGATAATAACGTTGTTTGTTTTCTTTCCACTGATCTCACGGGTAGGAACACTTTTTCCAGTTTGAAGAGATTTTTATTTGTATATACACGCATGTGTCAGTGGGTATGTGTGTATGAGTGAAGGTGCCAGGAGAGGGAGCTGGATCCCTGGAGCTGGAGTTACAGATGACTTGAGAGTTGCACATGTCGGTGCTAGGAGCTGAACTTGGGTCCTCTGTAAGAATGATAAGTGCTCTTAAGCACTGGACCATCTCTCCAGGCCCTGGAACAAATTTCAGAATAAGTTTTTCTTTTCTTTAGTGTCAATTCAAATCTTTCCAGAACAGTGCTTGCAATGGTTAGCTTTCATTGTTAACTGAACTAGACTTAGAACCACCTGCGAGACAACCACTGGATGTATCTGTGAGGGTGTCTCTAGAGAGGTTTAACTGTGAAGGAAAGGTGAACGCTGAATGTGGGCACCACCAACTCATGGGCTAGAATACCAGACTGAATAGAGTATTCTAATAGGGTGTAGTACTTTGAATAAGAATGGCCCCCATAGGCTTATATAGAGTTGAATGCTTAGTCACTAGGGAATGGAGCAATTTGAAAGGATTAGGAGGATTTGAAGGTGTGGCCTTGATGGAGGAAATGTATCACTAGGGGTGGGTTTTGAGATTTCCAAAGCCCATGCCAAGCCCAGAGTGTCTGTCTGTCTGTCTCTGTTTACTTATCAGAATGTAGCTCTCAGCTATTACTCTAGCACGTACCTGCATGCTGCCATTTCCCCTTCCCCCATAAAGATGATGGACTAAACCTCTGAAACTATAAGCAAGCCCACAATCAAATACCCTCTCATATAAGACTTGCCTTGGTCATGGTGTCTCTTCAGAGCAATAGAACAGCGATTAAGACAAAGAGAAAGAGTGCTGAGCACTTGGATTCCCTTTTCTTGGAGGTCAACAATCAGCCTTCATGCTCCTATGGCCACTATGGCTCCCAACTGTTTGTAAAGCTAATCCCAAGGAATTGGACACCCTCTCTGGCTTCCCTGGGTACCAGGGTCACTCAGTGCAGAGGCATACATACAGGCAAAACACTCATACACAGAATTTTTTAAAACAGAGGGAATAGCAAATAGCAAGTGTTTTGGGCAGAGTGGAACTACTGGAACTATATTAAAATTTAAATTTAATAACAAAATTAAAATGTTAACTTTCATTGTTGACTGCATTTAGAACCACCTGGAAGACACACCTCTAGATGTGTCTGTGAGGGTGTCTATAGAGAGTTTTATCTGAGAAGGAAAGGAACCCTGAATGTGGGCAGCACCCTGTTCTGCAAGGGGGATATAGAATGCTCCAGGTTCTTTATGTAACAATTTGGCAAACTTTCACACAGTCAAACATGTATCTGTTTTATCTCATGCTTTCCATTTCTAGATATTTAACTAATTTAAATAGATATTTAGCTAAACAACTGAATGTGTGTTCATACAAAGCATGTGACTTTATTTGAATAATTAAATTTAAATCATTAACATAACACACTGAAGACACAAAGGCTCTCTTTGTTTCTCCCAGTAGCAAAAGTTTTGAGAAAAGCAACTTCAGGAAAGAATGAAAAAAACCTTTTAAACACTCATTTCTGTATTTTTACACTTTATTTATTTATTTGTATGGGGGAGGCACACATGGAGACAGAGGAGAGCTGGCTGGAGTCAGTTCTCTTCTTCCACTATGTGGGTTCCAGGAATGGAACTCAGATGGACAAGGTTGGTGGCAAGCACCTTTACCTGCTAAGCCATCTTGATGGCTTCTTAATGTTTTTTTAAAGCATATGTTAATTATATATAACAGTAGGTCTCCTGGCATTTTCATACACATATATACTGTGTTTTGATCATATTTGTTCCATTACCTTCTCTTGTCCCTCTCCCACTGGGCTGGCCTCCCTCTCCTCCCAGCAATCCGCCTCACACTTCTGCTTTCACATCTTTGTGAAGGATTTACTTCGACTCAGGCTTTTGAAGCTTTCAGCCCTTATGGACCTGTGATGAGGTGGGGCATCACCGTGGCAGGGGCAGTGGTAGAGACTGCTTACCCTACAGTGGACTGGAAATGGCAGAAGGGAGGGACAGAGGGAAAGAGGGAGGAACAAAGGAGAGAAAGGGGGAGGGGTTGTGGAGGACTTGTCTCCAGTAACTCTGTTCAGCTAAGCTTCACTTCTTGGTTTCCAGAACTTTCCAAGATTATACCTCCCTCTTTATCTCTGTAACTGTACAGAGATAAGGAAACTAGGGTAGGAGATGTGGCTCACTTAGTAGAATGCCTGCCCAGAGAGCTAGCATCCTATAATCCCAGCAATGAGAAGGTGGAGGCAGGAGGATTGTAAATTCAAGGTCATCCTTGGCTATATAACCAGTGGGAGGCCAGTCTGGGATAGATAAGAACTTATTCTTTCAGTTCTCCCAAAGAAGCCAAATAACGGACTTCTTTAATAAATTGAGGGGGGCCAGATAAACATGGACATACAAAAATCTGTGTCCCCCAAATTCCAACTATCATGATTCTTGCAGGTGAGGGGAGACAATTGGGAAGGTTAAAGAAAGGAATAGCAAAGGGATATAGATACATTTACCATCTGATGTGATATGAGTATATACACAGACAAAAGCTTACCAAATTAGGAGCTGGAGCTCAGTTGGCAGAGTGTTTACTAGCACGCATGATGCTCTGTCCCCAGCACTGCACAAACCACAGTGATGCACATCTACACTCCCAATACTTGGGAGGTGAAAGCTGGAAAATCGGAATTTCAAAATCATCCATTGTGTGTGTGTGTGTGTGTGTGTGTGTGTGAGAGAGAGAGAGAGAGAGAGAGAGAGAGAGAGAGAGAGAAAGAGAGAGAGAGAGCGCATTTAGTTTGAAGCAGTCTAGAACTTTGCATGCAGCTTATTGTATTTCAATAATCCTCTAATAAATTCATTTCTTAAAATGAATTTTTGGATTAGCGTCAGCAGTAACAGAATCAACAGAATTGCCCAGCACTTTGGCCTTTTGGTAGATGCTGTTTTTCACCTTATACCTTTTTCTTTTTTATAAACTCAAGTTCACTGAGTCTTTTGGGAGAAAAAAATCTATCTATTGCTTTCTGACCAGCCCCTTGTGATCCAATGTGCTTATTTTTATTAGTTAATTGTACCACTACCTCACTTTTATTTATTTTCTAACTTTTTAAAAAGGGATTTGTTTTATTTTATTTTACGTGTATGTATCTGAGTGTATGTATGTACATGCAGGCAGTGCCCATGGACAAGTGGAGAAGGCATTCAGTCTCTGGAAGTTACAGGTGGTTGTGAGCCACCTTGTGTAGGTGCTGGGAACTGGTGCTCCTGACTGTTGAACCACCTCTCCAGCTAGAGATTTATTTTATTTTTAAGTGCATTTATATAACAAGGTTTAGTCATTTCTACCTCATTCCCCTCTATCCTCCTGTGGCAGTATAAACAGGTTTGGCTCCCATAGATTCATGTGTTCGAATGCTTGACCCAGAGGGAGGGGCACTATTAGGAGGTGTGGCCTTGTTGGAGGAAGTGTGTCACTGTGGAGGCATACTTTGAGGTTATATATGCTCAAGCTACACTCAGTTACACAGTCCTTCTGCTGCCTGTGGATCAAGATGTAGAACTCTGGGTTCCTCCAGGACCAAGTATACCTGGATGCTACCATACTTCCCACCATGATGATAATGGATTGAGCCTCTGAAACTATAAGCCAGCCCCAATTAAATATTTTTTATTTGTAAGAGTTGTCATGGTCATGATGTCTCTTCACAGAAAACAGAACACTGACTAAGACTGCCACTCCCCATCAACTGAGGCTACAGGACAATACTGACTTTTGGCGACAGAGGCTACCTTGATCTGTTTTTAAGGTTGTTACATATAAACATGAAGGTGAATTTGTCTTCATCATTCTTCTCTCATGTAATTTGTAAAGATCTACCCTGGCCCTGTGTTTATAGGCTGTTCACTATTGATGTGGCATGTTCTCAGTCCATGTCATAATTTATTTATCTAGGCTACTATTGATGGGCATCCGGGTAGTTTCCAGTTTGGAGTACTGCTGAAAACATTCTAGGACATATATTTTTGTGAACATTTGAATGCCTTGTTTATTAACTATTTTCTTAAGAAAGAAATTTCTAGACCATATGCACAACATTTAGCTGTGTATGACTGACCGTAGGGTTCATTTCTGGGTCTTCAATTCTATTCCATTGATCTACCTGCCTGTCACTGTACCAATACCACACAGTTTTTAATCACTACTGTTCTGTAGTACAGCTTGAGGTCAGGGATGCTGATTCCCCCTGAAGTTCTTTTATTGTTGAGAATAGTTTTTGCTATCCTGGATTTTTTGTTATTTCAAATGAATTTGAGAATTGCTCTTTCTAAGTCTATGAAGAATTGAGTTGGAATTTTGATGGGGATTGCATTGAATCTGTATATTGCTTTTGGCAAGATGGCCATTTTTACTATATTAATCCTCCCAACTCATGAGCATGGGAGATCTTTCCATCTTCTGAGGTCTTCTTTGATTTCTTTCTTCAGAGACTTGAAGTTCTTGTCATACAGATCTTTCACTTGTTTGGTTAGAGTCACACCAAGATACTTTATATTGTTTGTGACAATTGTGAAGGGTGTCATTTCCCTAATTTCTTTCTCAGCCTGTTTATCCTTTGAGTATAGGAAGGCTACTGATTTGTTTGAGTTAATTTTATATCCAGCCACTTTGCTGCAGTTGTTTATCAGCTATAGCAGATCTCTGATGAAGTTTTTCAAGTCACTTAACTTGATCATATCATCTGCAAATAGTGATATTTTGATTTCTTCCTTTCCAATTTGTATCTCTTTGACCTCCTTTTGTTGTCTAATTGCTCTAGCTAGAACTTCAAGTACTATATTGAATAGATAGGGAGAGAGTGGACAGCCTTGCCTAGTCCCTAAGTTTAGTGGGAATGCTTTAAGTTTCTCTCCATTTAGTTTGATGTTGGCCACTGGTTTGCTTTATATTGCTTTTACTATGTTTAGGTATGGTCCTTGAATTCCTGATCTTTCCAAGACTTTTATCATGAAGGGATGTTGGATTTTGTCAAATGCTTTTTCAGCATCTAATGACATGACCATGTGGTTTTTTCTTTGAGTTTGATTATGTAGTGGATTACATTGATAGATTTCTGGGTATTGAACCATCCCTGCATCCCTGGGATGAAGCCTACTTGATCATGGTGAATGATTGTTTTGATGTGTTCTTGAATTTGGTTTGTGAGAATTTTATTGAGAATTTTTACATCAATATTCATAAGGGAAATTGGTCTGAAGTTTTCTTTTATTGTTGGGTCTTTGTGAGGTTTTGGTATCAGCGTAACTGTGGCCTCATAGAATAAATTGGGTAGTGTTCCTTCTGATTCTATTTTGTGGAATAGTTTGAAGAGTATTGGTATTAGGTCTTCTTTGAAGGTCTGATGGAATTCTGCACTAAACCCATCTGGTTCTGGCTTTTTTGGTTTGGGGACTTTTAATGACTGCTTCTATTTTTTTTAGGGGTAATGGGACTGTTTAAATGGTTTATCTAATCCTGACTTAACTTTGGTATTTGGTATCTGTTTAGAAAATTGTCCATTTCATCTAGATTTACCAATTTTGTTGAGTATAGGCTTCTGTAGTAGAATCTGATGATTTTTTTAATTTCCTCAGAATTTGTTGTTATATCTCCCTTTTCATTTCTGATTTTGTTAATTTGGATACTGTCTCTGTGCCCTCTTGTTAGTCTGGCTAAGGGTTTATCTATCTTGTTGATTTTCTCAAAGAACCAGCTCCTGGTTTTGTTGATTCTTTGGATAGTTGTTTTTGTTTCTACTTGGTTGATTTCAGTCCTGAGTTGATTATTTCTTGCCTTCTACTCCTGTTGGGTATATTAGCTTCTTTTTGTTCTAGAGCTTTCAGGTGTACTGTTAAGCTGCTAGTGTATGCTCTCTCCAGTTTCTTTTTGGAGGCACTCAGAGCTATGAGTTTTCCTCTTAACACTGCTTTCATTGTGTCACATAAGTTTGGGTATGTTGTACTTTCATTTTCATTAAATTCTTTGATTTCTTTCTTTCTTCCTTGACCAAGTTATCATTGAGTAGAGTGTTGTTCAGCTTTCATGTGTATGTGGGCTTTCTGTTGTTTTTGTTGCCATTGAAGACCAGCCTCAATCTGTAGTGATCTGATAGGAGGCATGGGATTATTTCAATCTTCTTATATATGTTGAGATTTGTTTTGAAGGTATATTCTTTTGATTTAGGATGAAATGTTCAATAGATATCTGTTAAAATCCATTTGGTCCATAACTTCTGTTAGTTTCACTGTGTCTCTGCTTAGTTTGTGTTTCCAAGATCTGTCCATTGATGAGAGTGGGGTGTTGAAATCTCTCACTATTATTGTATGAGGTGCAATGTGTGCTTTGAGCTTTAGTAAAGTTTCTTTTATGAATGCGGATGCTCTTGCATTTAGAGCATAGATGTTCAGAATTGTGAGTTCTTCTTGGTAGATTTTTCCTTTGATGAGGATAAAGTGTCCTTCCTTACTTTTTCTGATGACTTTTGATTGAAAGTCAGTTTTATCTGATATTAACATGGCTACTCCTGCTTGTTTCTTGGGACCATTTGCCTGGAAAATTGATTTCTAGCCCTTTACTCTGAGGTAGTGTTTGTCTTTAACACTGAGGTACATTTCCTGGATGCTGTAAAATGCTGGGTCCTGTTTATGTATCCAGCCTGTAAGCCTATGTCTTTTTATTGGGGAATTGAGTCCATTGATGATAAGAGATATTAAGGAATAGTGATTGCTGGTTCCTGTTATTTTTGATGTTATTTTTATGTTTGTGTGGCTATCTTCTTTTAGGTTTGTTGAAAGATTACTTTCTTGCTTTTTCTAGGTGTAGTTTCCCTCCTTGTGTTGGCGTTTTCCATCTATTCGCCATTATAGGGCTGGGTTTGTGGAAAGATATTGTGTAAAGTTGGTTTTGTCATGGAATATCTTGGTGTCACCATATATGGTAATTGAGAGTTTAGCAGCCTGGGCTGGCACTTGTGTTCTCTTAGGGTCTGTATGAGATCTGTCCAGGATCTTCTAGCTTTCATAGTCTCTGGTGAGAAGTCTGGTATAATTCTGATAGGTCTGCCTTTATATGTTACTTGACCTTTTTCCCCTTACTGCTTTTAATATTCTTTCCTTGTTTTGTGCATTTGATGTTTTGACTATTATGTGATGGGAGGAATTTCTTTTCTGGTCCAATCTATTTGGAGTTCTGTAGGCTTCTTGAATGTTTATGTTCATCTCTTTCTTTAGGTTAGGGAAGTTTTCTTCAATAATTTTGTTGAAGATGTTTACTGGCCCTTTAAGTTGGGAATCTTCACTCTCTTCTATTCCTTTTATCCTTAGGTTTGGTCTTTTCATTGTATCCTGGATTTCTTGGATGTTTTGGCTTAGGAGATTTTTGTATTTTGCATTTTCTTTGGCTGTTGTATCAATGTTTTCTATGGTATCTTCTGCACCTGAGATTCTCTCTTTTATCTCTTGTATTCTGTTAGTGATGCTTGCATTTATGACTCCTGATCTCTTTCCTAGGTTTTCTAACTCCAGGGTTGTGTCCCTTTGAGATTTCTTTATTGTTTATATTTCCATTTTTAGATCCTGGATGGTTTTGTTCATTTCCTTCACCTGTGTGATTGTGTTTTCCTATATTTCCTCTTTAAGGGCTTCTAGCTGTTTACCTGTGTATTTATTTAAAGGAGTTATTTATTTCCTTCTTAAAGTCTTCTATCATCATCATGAGAAGTGGATTTAAATCTGAGTTTTGCTTTTCTGGTCTATTGGGGTATCCAGGGCTCGCTGTGGTGGGAAAACTGGGTTCTGATGATGCCAAGTTGCCTTGGTTTCTGTTCTTGCCCTTGCCTTTTGCCATCTGGTTATCTCTGGTGTTAGCTGGTCTTGCTCTTTCTGACTGTGGCTTGTCCCTCCTGTAAACCTTTGCATCAGTGCTCCTTGGAGACCAGCTATCTCTGAGAGGAATTTGGGTTTGGAGAGCTTTGGTACAGGGTCAGCTTTGGGGTGCAGAAAGAAACCAGAAGGATCCTGTCCCCAGCTGTTCCTTGGTTCCTGTGTCCTGATGGCTCTTTGAGGGTCCCTCTTGATTGAGGAATTTGAACAGAAGTGGTGGTCTTCCTCTGCTCGAAGGTGTGTAAGCACTCCCGGGAGACCAGCTCTTTCCTGGCACTGAGTATGGAGCCCTGTGTCATAGGATCAGCTCCCTGGCTGCAGAAGGAAACCGGAAGGCCACTCCTCAGTTTCTGAGTCCTGAGGGTTCTGGGCAGGTTCCTCTGAGCAGAGGTGCTGGCTTTACCCCAGTTCATAAGCTTGTCCACACTCCTGGGAGGGTAGCTCTTTCCCTGCCCTATTTGGGTATGGAGCCTCCTGGTACAGACTGCAGGCATAAACTGGAAGGCTCCTGTCTCAGGTTGTTCCTGGGTCCCTGTGTCCTGAGGATTCTGGGCAGGTCCTGATGAGCAGTGGTGCTCATCTTACCTCCACTCACTGGGCTTGTCCACACTCTTGGGATGCTAGCTTTCTCCCAGCGCTATTTGGCTATGAACCTCTGTGGCACAGACTGAGGTCCCCAGCCACAGAAGGAAACTGGAAGTCTCCTGTCCCAGACTGCTTGTATATCCCTGTGTCCTGGGGGTTCTGGGCAGGTCCCTCTGAGCAGAGGTACTGGCCTTACCCCTGATCACAGGCTTGTCCATACTCCTGGGAGGTTAGCTCTTTCCCTGTGCTATTTGGGTATGGAGCCTCATGGCCAAGTTCTACATTTTGATCCATAGGCAGCTGGCCAACCACTTTCTTTAAGTTACTTTTGACAGTTATTTTGTCACAATGGTATATGTAAGACATGCACATAATTTTTTTAAAAATATTTATTTATTTATTTTATGTATATGAGTATACTCACTGTCTCAAACACACCAGCAGAGGGCATCAGATCTCATTACAGATGGTTGTGAGCCACCATGTAGTTGCTGGCAATTGAACTCAGGACCTTTGGAAGAGCAGCCAGTGCTCTTAACCACTGAGTCATCTCTCTAGCCCCAGACATGTACATAATTTGATTTCTTTCTTGAAATGATGGCATATATTTGGCCATTATTTTCTAAGAAGATTCATGTGCATATATTCTCATACTGGATTTTTTCCATAGTTTTAAATCACAGCAATCTAATAGGACATCTTAATCTGTTATATTAATAGTTCTATGATTATTAGTGATTTTAAAAACAAGTTTATTTTTCATTTACATATGTGGCCAATTATTATACTGACTTTTTTCACACTGGTATTTTGTTTGTTTGAGATAAGATTTCATATAACCTGACTGGCTTCAAAGTGTTCTGTAGCAGAGGATGACCTTGAACTTCTGATCCCTCTGCCTTTATTTTTTTGAGTGTTGGAATTACAGAGAGGGAGAGAGAGGAATAAAGAGGGAGGAGGAGAGAGAGAAAGAGGAAGAGAATGGAAAAAAAAGAAATAAAGAGATGGAAAATGAGAGAGAGTATGTCTTTCCCATTTGGAGACTGTATTTCGAAAGGAGATATGGAACCCGATAATAAATCCCAAATATTTTTTAAAAAAAGTTTCCTGAATTACTATGACAATTATAGACAGATCCACAGTTTCAATTGCCATATAATTAATGCACATTTAATACCAAGTAAAGGTCATTCTTCATAAATACTTCATTGTCCCGCGCTACGGTCTCGCCAGCAAGAACGACGTGGCACACAAGGATCCTTCTGCAGTAAAGCTTCAATGCATCTTGAGAGGGAGAGCATAAGCTTGCCACGAATGGAGACTCAGAACAATAGAATACTCGCCCTTTATATGGGTCACAGCGCTTGCCTGGGACATGGAGCTTCCCCATTGGCTCCCGCACACCAGGCCAGATACCGCCACGAGAGAGGCTGAGACTCTGAAGTGGAAAATTACCAGGTGCATGCGCACTAGCCTGTTTACAACTTGTCCTCGGCCGAATGTAGGCGCCATCTTGTAATGGCGGATGTGGGTGCTCAGGCGGCTCCCAACACTTCATAAATACTGAATCTTGCAGGTGAACTCTAGAACCTTTCGATCTGATTCTAATATAAATGTCTTAGCTTCTTCTGCTGCTCTTATAAAATACCTGACAAAGGCAACTTAAGGGAGGAAGGGGTAACTGTGGCTCACAGTTCAAGGGTGTAGTCCCTCATCATGAAGAAGGCAGTGCGAGGCTGCTAGCCATGTTGCATCTGCTGTCAGGAAACAGAGAGAGGCAAATGCTGGTACTCAGTCCACTTTTTCTCCATTTTATTCAGTCCAGGGCACCAGCTGATGGGATGGTGCTGCAAGTCAGTGTGAGTCTTACCAACTTGGTTAACTCAATCAGGATAATTCCTCATAGATGTGCCCAGAGGTTCATTTCTCAGGTGGTTCTAGATCTCATTAAGTTGACAGTTGACATCGACCATAACAGAATCCCACTGGGATTCCAATTGTCATCACTTTGAAGTTAATTTAGGGAGCTCTGCTATTGTTTTAAAAAGATTAACAACAAGGTATGTTCCTTTGTTTTTTTTTTTTCTTTTTATTCCAGGGTCCTTTTACGTATCTTAAGAGGGTTTTAAATTTCTGTCCATACAGACTGAACATTTTATTTCTATTACAAATAAAAATGTACCTTGGTTTCCATTAAATTTCATACCTTGTTATTTTCATAAGGGAGAAAGGTATTGATTTTGGTGCACACATATTTTTGTAACTTGGTATTTAAGTGAGTTCCCATATGATTCCTAATAGTATTCCAATTGATTTCTTGTTAGGTTATTTGTTGCAGAATGGTACATTCTAGAAATCTCTGTGAGTGGTTGCCCTTTTTGCCCAGATCATTCTATCATCTTATTATTTGAAGTGGTCTACATTAGCTAGTCTTTCACTGAAAACTATTATGTCTACCTCAAAATAAATAAATGACTGTTACTGTTTGGGCCCCAATTAGACATTAATCAGAATTGTTAGCATAATTTCCACAAACACAGAATGTCAAGTTCAGATTCTCAGGCCACTGACATAGTTCATAGACTTGCTATAAATTTCAGTGTTTTCATGAGCTCCCCCAGGGTAAACAGTTTGCTAAAGTGACTTACAGAACTCAGAAACCTTCTGTAATTATGACCACAAGTATGACTTGTAGTTTTAAACTGTCAACTTAACACAGCCTAGAATCACTTGGCTTAATTGAGTCAATTATGAAAGTCTTAATTGAGGAATTGTCTTCATCAGGTTGACCTATTGGCATGTTTCTAGAGGTCTGACTTGATAAATAACTGATGTGGGAAGTTATCTATGGGTGGCACCATTCCCTAGGCAAGAATACTGTGTTTGGTGAAAAAAGCTAGCTGAGCAATAGCAAGCACATTTGTTTCTCTCTGGTCTTGACTGTGAATGTGATAAAACTAGCTGCTTCAAGCTCCTGCCACTCTTACTTTTCCATTACAATGGGTTGTAATGCAGAATTGTAAGCTGAATCAACTCCTTTCTCACTTAAACTGCTCTTCATCAGTGTGTTTATCACATCAACAGAAATGAAACCAGGTCATCAGGGAATATTTAGGAATGATGATGATAAATGAGATCTGAAGAGGAGGTCTAGGAGGGTGGTGAATAGGCCTTCCATGCCTTGGTGGTATTAGGGCATCTGACTGTCCCAGCATGCAATACTGTTCAGTAACTGGGAAGCTCTACTGAGATTTGATATAGTTCCTTTATATCATATATCCATATATTCATTCTCTACTGAGCATTAGTAGTTCCTTTACAGTGTACATTGGTTATGTCTATCACTGCTTTGACAGACACCTTACACAAACAACTTAAGAGAGGATTTATTTTTGGTTCACAGTTTGAAAGATTATAGTCTATCATGGCTGGGAAGGTATGGCAGTTGATGGTGGTGGGCACATGTCTCACATCAGGGCAGACCAAGAAGCAGAGAGGGAATGCCAGCTCTCATCTGGCTTTTTCCCTTAAAAAAATCAATTAATTAAAAAAAAAAAAAGTGTGTGTGTGTGTGTGTGTGTGTGTGTGTGTGTGTGTACTTCTCTGTATGTGCACTACATTGCTCACAGTGTCCTCAGAGTCCAGAAGAGGGAGTTAGCATCCCTAGCACTGTAGTTATTGTGAGTTGTGAGCCACTGAACCTAGGTTTTGGCAGGAGTAAGCAAGTGGTTTGAGTTGCTGAGTCATTTCTTCAGCCTCCCCTCCCCCAACCCTGACACTTCTTAAACTAAACGAAAGCTAAACCCAGGCCAAAACCCAGGCAAATGCTTTATGGAGAAAAAAATGTAGCAACACAGAAAATGTTTATATAAACTCCTCCATAAACATTCCCCAATTCTTCAGTCCATGAAATGTCACTGCTAAAGCTGAGTTAGTGTTATCCTTCTAGAATTGTTTATTTCTGAACATATAAATAGAAGCATGTACATTGAATAGCTTCTATGCCATGGATGACAGGTGCTCTTTAGCTCATGATGGCTTTGCCTCTTGTCCTAGTTTTATTTTTTTATTGCTGTGCTAGCACCTTTAGGGGAGAATTAATTTCGCTCAAAATTCTAGGTTAGTGTCCATCATGGTGGGGAAGTCAAAGCAGGAATTTGAAGCAACTAGTCACATCCATAGCAGAGAGAAATTGATTAATGCAAGGATGCTTGGGTTTGGCTTGCTCTTACACTGATACATTCTAGGACCCACTGCCTAGGGAATGGTGCCACTCATTTTTAGGAAAGGTGTTGCCACTGCAGTTAACACAATTTAGACAATCTCCTCAGACATGCCCACAGGTTAATCTTATCCAGAACAATCCCTCATTGATATTCTCTTCCCAGGTGATTCTAAATTGTGTAAAGTTGACAATTATAAACAACCATTGCATATCCTAATAAACCCACTATATGCAGGAATAGTTTAAGTAGAAGCTGTACCCTGTTCACCTAATTTATAAACCATCACAGCTTAATCTGGTTTACTTGTCTTAAATGTGTTCAGAGCACTCAGGTCAGTCTGTTCAGCATAATCTTCTAACACAAGTCCCATTTTATAACACATTGTAGGATCTCTCACAGAGTTTATTGAGTACTATATTAAAAGTGGAAAATCAATTTGTTGCATGTGTGTGTACACATACCATCATAAAACTGAAAAACAGAACTGGAAAGTTCTACATCGAAGCATTTTGTAAGTTGGAGGTTGTCTGTACATTTAATACTGTTTAAAAGGTTCTCTTTTTAGTTATTTGTTTAGAATCTCTACACTTTACTGCATAGAAACCATTATCAATTGAAAAATTACTCCTGTTATTTTCAATCATTTTATTAAATGCACCAATTCTTGGAGAAGAAAACTTTAGTGGGAATTATATTTAATTATAGTATTTTTTCATTCATTCTTTCAGAAATCACAATATTTCCATGAATATCATTGTGCAGATACATATATAAGATGTACTTTAAACATTTAAAATTTTTTTATTTCTGTGTGCATGTGCGCGCGCGCGCGCGCACACACACACACACACACACACACACACACACACACACACACACACGAGTGCAGTGCCACTTAAAGCCAGTAGAGGGTGCCCGAGCCTTTGGAGCTAGAGTTACAGGTGGTTGTGAGTCTCCTGTCCTGGGTGATGGGAATTGAACTAGGGTCATTTGCAAAAATAGCAAATGCTCTTAATTGCTGAGCCTTCCCTACAGCTCCAGATGCGTTGTTCTCTCTCTCTCTCTCTCTCTCTCTCTCTCTCTCTCTCTCTCTCCCTCTCTCTCTCTTTCCATACACACACACATACACACACACACAATATATTTATGGTGTGTGTGTTTGCGCGTGCACATGCACTCATGCTCATGTGGTTATGTGCATATGTGTAGAGGCCAGAGAAAAACTTGGAAGTCAATTTTCTCCTTTCTCTCTTGTGTATTCCAGGATTGAACTCTTGTTGTCAGGCTAGGTGGCAAGCCCCTTTTATGCACTGAGCCATCTCACCTTCCCCATAAAATGCATTCTTAAAAAACAAATACAGTGTTAGAAAGATGTGTGCATTCCAATTTTTAATTGGTTAATTAACAAATAACCAATTAAATAACTAACCAACAATGAAATAACTGATTGATTAACCAACCAAGTAACAAATAGCTAATTAACTAACCATTTAACTAATTCATTAATTGATTAATTAAGTAATTAACAGATTGGTTACTGCTATTTTGTTTTTGTTTTTGAGACAGGGTTTAACTCTATAATCCAACCTTACTTGGAACGTGCTCTGTAGCCCAGGCTTGCCTCCAACTCAGAATCATCCTGCCTCAGTCTCCTGTGTGGTAGATGACAGGTGAGCACCACAATGCCTACCCAAGGGATTCTTCAGCAATGTCTAGCTAACTGTTCCCACCAGTGAGTACCTACTGTCAGATGTTTTATTTCCCGTCTTTGCAACTGTTAAGTGTGAATCCTACCCTGGTACACTTTCCATTTTAGATGTGGTCTTTGTCTATATTTTTCTTTTGAAATCATATGATCTTTCAAATCTTCTTTTCCTCTTTGGTGAATTGGGAAATATACACGAGTGCCCATTTTGGTTCCCCTTTAGTTACAAAGCCACACACTTAACCTTTACACACTTTGTTTTTTTTAGTTAAACCACTTGAAATGCTAAAATTTCTATTAACTTTTCCTTTGCAAAACAAGGATGCTTTATATTTGCCTGACTCTTTTGTTTTGTTTTTGTTTTTTTTTTTCAAGGAACAGGGTTACTATGTAGCCCAGGATGTCCTCAAATTCTCAGTCACCCTCCTAGCTCAGTCTCCTCCTGAACGCTGGGATAACCCTAACTCTAACCCTAACCCTAACCCTAACCCTAACCCTAACCCTAACCCTAACCCTCACCCTATCTCTAACCCTAACCCTACTCTACTTGTTTCTCTTCTCCCCTTTCTCTAGTTGACTGTCCAAATATAGTTGTGGCATCATTGTTCTGATGTGTGATACTGTAGTACATAGGTTTTGTTGTTCTTTTGGGTGTGTGGTGTCTATTTGTGGATGGTGTATGTTTACATTGGCAGCAGGGTAGGGGTATACATGGAACTCAGAAGAAGGCATTGAGGATCCTACTCAATCACTCTTTGCCTTATGTCTTTAAGACCGAATTTTTCACAGTCTGGTGGCTAGCAAGCCCCAGGGAATCTCTTGTTTCCACCCTGGATCTGAGCTCATGTCCTCACCCTTGCTTAGCAAGTCCTCTCAGATGCTGAGCTATTTCCCCAGTCCCAACTTCTGTTTTTTCTTTTTCTTTGCTTTCTTATTTTGAGACAGGGTCTCATGTAAGCCAGGACGGCCTTAAACTCACTATGTAGCTAAGTGTGACTTTGAAGTCTGGATCCTCCTGTCTTTACCTCATGAGTGGTAGGATTACAAGCTGTGTAACCATTCCCGTTTTATGTGATGCTGTGGATGGTACCTGGGACTTCATTCACAGTAGTTAAGTGCTCTACCCACTGAGCAAAATTCCCAACTTTATCTCTTACTCTTTGTTCACATTGCCTATGAGATAAGCAAGTGTCCTTGACTACCATGATAGGCACAAACCTAAAGCCTCAGGGACAATCAGTCATATATATAAGCTTCAAAAACTGTGAGCCAAAGCATAAACTTTTCACTTTTTAAAGTTGCTAAATTCCAGGTATTTGCTACAGGAATGGAAAACTAACACACTATTCCCCAGGCTTTTTTTTTTTTTTAAAACAAAACAAAGCAAAACAAAAAACAAAACAAAACAACAACAAAAACAAAACAAAACAAAACTAAATTCAGAGGCAGATGTACTGCTCTGTAAAGGACCAGATGGTACCTTCATGTTATAAAATTTTACCTTAGTTTAAAAATTTTTATTTATGCCTCTCTGTCTCTTCACCCCCATCCCCCGAGTGTGTGTGTGTAGGTCAGAGGACAATTTTGTGGAGTTGGTTCTCTTCATCCACCTTTACAAGGTGGCTAAAGGGATCAAATTCAGATCTGCAGGCTTGCATGGCAAGCACCTATACCTACAGAGCTTTCACTGATGCCCTGTAAGATGGTATTTGGAATCAATATGGACAAAGGGCTGGAGAGTTGGTTCAATGGGCAATAATGCCCGCAGATCTCAGCACCTAGGTAACAAGCTAGGCATGGTCCCATGTGTGCATATAACCCTAATATTAAGGGGTGTGTGCATAGGAGGATCTCTGGGGGTTGCCTGGGCAAAAAACCCATAAGGCCCAGTTTCTGGGAGCTGCTTTGCCTCAAAGAAGAGAGAAAGAGAGAGAGAGAGAGAGAGAGAGAGAGAGAGAGAGAGAGAGAGAGAAAGAGAGAACTGAAGACACCTGATATTCTTCTCTACTCTCCATTGGCACATACACGGGCTCATGCCCAAGCACATACATGTACATATACAACACACACACACACACACACACACACACACACACAATGACGCACATGCAATCACTATGTCACTTTGGATTTAGAGTCTGTTTCCTTTTTTTTTTTAATTACTAAGAAGAGGATTGAATGTGTGAATTTATTATTCAATTGAAATCAGTACAGTGCCAAGGATGCTGGTACTGGGGCTATAACATAGAACTTGTGCTGTGGTAAAGGAAAACAGTTGTTGCCACATGAGCATGGATGGAAGCTTCCGGATTCACTTAGGAAAAGCATTTTATCTGCAAATGGTGGCAGTAGTCTGTAATCCCAGTACTTAAGTAGTTGAGGTGGGAGGAGAAGGAATTCATTCAGTCTTAAGCTACTTAGCAAGTTTGTCCTCTTCTTCCTTCTCCTCCTCCTCTTCCTTCTCCTCTTCCTTCTCTTCCTTCTCCTCTTCTTCCCCTTCTTCCTCTTCTTCTTCCTTCTCATCTCCCTCCTCCTCCTCCTCCTCCTCCTCTTCCTCCTCCTCCTCCTTCTCCTCACTACCCCAACTTCATCTTCTTTGTTTTGGACATGAGGTCTTGCTATATTGCCCAGATTTACCTCAGCTAGCAATCCTCCTGCCTCAGCCTCCTAAGCACTGGAATTCCAGGCATGTGCTATATATGACACCTGGCATAAAGATTTCCCCCCTTCTTTTAGAAGGTAAAAGAATTGTCATCATTTGTGCTGATACAGTCCCTCCATTAATCTTCATGTCACAGAGTGATCACAGTTGTTTGTAAAGCTGTGAGTATGCTATTCTGTACGTTTACTGCCGTGGAAACAAATCAATGCAGTGCTTTTTCAGAAAAGAAGAAGAAGAAGAAGAAGAAGAAGAAGAAGAAGAAGAAGAAGAA
>JADRCH010000355.1:575812-593548 GCA_019843965.1 Rhynchomys soricoides | reverse complement strand
AAGAAGAAGAAGAAGAAGAAGAAGAAGAAGAAGAAGAAGAAGAAGAAGAAGAAGAGCTGCCAGACCTGTAAGATAGTTCAGCAGGCAAAAGGCTCTTGCAACCAAGCCTGTTGGCATGAATTCAATCTCTGGACCCTGCAAGTTGCCCTCTAATCTCCACATACACACTAAGGCACATGTGGGTATGCCCCCTAGGTTAAAAAGAACAAAACATAGTTGGGCTGGAGAGATGGCCAGCAGTTAAGAGTGCCCAGTGCTCTTGCAGAGGACCTGAGTTCAGTTCCCAACACCCACACTAGGTGATTAGAACAATCTACAACTACAACTCCAGGCGATCAGACATTATCTTCTGGTCTCCTCAGGGACTCACACACATATACACTCACATACACCCATATACACACATATATACATAAATTTAAATAAAATAAATCTTTTTAAAAAAATTCACAACAAAACTGGATAGAAATCAACCAAATTAAAAAAAAAAAATCTAAATTCGGTCTTCCTATGTGTTTGTTTGATGTGTGTGTGTGTGTGTGTGTGTGTGTGTGTGTGTGTGTGTAGACCAGAGTTCCTAGCCTTCCACCTTTTTTAAGACAGGGTCTGTCTTCTGCTGCTAGCTGCAATGTGTAGTAGGCTAGCTGGCCTGTGAGCATCTAGGAATTCTCTTGTCTTCATCTCCTACATTATGGTAGGAGTCTTAAAGAGATTACAGACTCCTGCTACCTGGGCTCTATGGATCTGAACTCAGGTCCTTATCATTGTATAATAGGTACCTTACCCACTGAGCCACCTTTCCAGACCCAGAATAATTTCTCCAATTAACCTCTCCCTGCAGTTTTTAAAACATCATAAACATCTACAGGACCTCATTGTTCTCTACTTGCAAACCCAACGTTGATGACCTCCTTAGTGTTTAAACTGATGACATAACATAACCACTCTATGGTATGGCTAAGGGGAAGGTGTTTATTGTAGATATGACGGAGAGGATAGCCAGAGGCATCTGGAGAACTCCAGAGCAGAGAGAGAGAGAGAGAGAGAGAGAGAGAGACAGAGAGAGAGACAGAGAGAGAGACAGAGACAGAGAGAGACAGAGAGAGAGAGAGTAAGGGCAAAGATTGGATCTGACATTGTGGGTTTTTTAAAATTTTTTCTTCACATCCACACAGGCAGAACCTTTGTTCATGTTTATGCCAGAACAGGTGCACTGGCATATGTGTGGAGGTCAGAGGTCAACTTTCAGAAGTCAATTTTTTTCAGTCTCTACCTTATGGGGCTTGGGGATTGAACATAGGTCATCAGACTTGGCCGAACATCCTTCGTCTGCTGAGCTGTTTCTATGGCCCGATCTTTCTTTCTCCTTCTGTTTTCTCTTTTTAGAATCTCTAACCACTTTGGTTCAGAGCGTGACAGACCCCTCCTCGCTTTCTTCTCCCGATCATCTGGAGTACTGGAAGGTAGATCTGCCAATTAACAGGCAAACAAAAAGGAAGGAAAGACAAAAAGAAAGGAAGAAAGAGATGCAGAGCGACCTGGGCACTCCAAAAAATGATCCGTACCAGTGAGGCTACGATCATCTGCTGCCTCTTGCTTGTCAGAGAATCCCAAAGCCAGGCAGAGGACAGAAGTTACTGTTTCCCAGGGCTCTGTATTTTCCTAGACCAGAGCCAATGCGTAATGTTAACTGCGGCTACAGATGTGTGCTAAAACGAAGCCCCTCACCATTCATTTTATTCTGTTGGTTTTAGCCTCCATCTTGTAATTGGCAAAGCATCTCTGTGGTACTGAGGATGGAGTCCAGGGCTTGTGCATTTTAGGCATGTCTTCTTCTATCAAGTTATGCCTGGAGCCCCTCACTGGGGGATTCTAGGCTCTGATGTTTAGCCAAATCCCAGCCCTTATCTAACTAGAAAGTGTGTGTGTCTGTGTGTCTGTGTGTGTTCACGTGTGTTCTCATGTGTGTCTCTCTGTGTGTGTCTCTGTATGTGTGTCTGTGTATATGTATGTTACACATTTATTGAATATTCTATCTATATAATAAGTTAAACAAGTCCAGTGGTCCAGTTTCTCCCTTAACCTGGAAGTCTTACAATAGTTGTAGTCAGTGAGGACAATGAGAAGCTCTGCCTTTGCCATGATCCCCAAAGTTGGCTACTTTCTTTTAGTTCTTCCAGTCTCTGGGCTTTGTATCCTGAGGAGACAGACTCTTGATGTCCTCTTCCTGCAGGTCACATCTTTGACATGTGTTAACTCCTTGTAAACTATGGGTTCTTGTGCAAAACAGCTGCTCTCTTAATCACATTAGTTATGTCTGTTGGCAAGAGAGTTTGTTAACTGTTGGCGTACCCTTTTAGAAGGATTGAATTCTCTTTAACTACTCCTGTAACTATGGATGGTCTTGGGGGGGGGTCCTCAAAGGTTCTAGAGCAGAGGTTCTCAACCTGTGGGTTGTGACTCTCTTGGCAAACTTTTTATCTCCAAAAAAATTATATTATGATTCATAACAGTAGCAAAATTACAGTTATCAAGTAGCAACAAAATGATTTTAAAGTCGGGGGTCACCACACGCACAATGAGGAACTGTATTAAAGGGTCTCAGGGTCAGGAAGGTTGAGAGTCACACTGCCCTACAGGAATAGTGGGTAGCCCTAAAGCTAAAAATTTTGAATTAAGACTGCGGGACAAAGATAGCCTTAAGGAGGTGAGAAGCACTGAGCGTACTTTCTAGAAAAGGTTAACTAAGGGGCTCCGTGCATACATTTGTACGGGAATCATTGTCCAACTGGGTGAAGACTCCAGTATGTTTCAGGGCTACCTACAGTCCGTCAGTAATTTCTCATTCATGCTTTGTAAGTAAGCCCAATAGTCACTGGTTCCTCAGGGTGAATCATGGGGGAATTGTTTCTCAGGGGGAATTATGAAAAGGGGCAGATGTGCCCAGGGTAAGAATCTTCACAATATAATGACAAAGGCCCATGTTTGTTGAAGCTTGCTGTAGGCTTGGAGCTGAGAGACCCCTAGTATACTGTTATTTCACAGGGTGGCCTTTAATCTTTACAGAGACCCTAAAGGGGGTGGATGTCAGTATTGTTCCCACTTCACAGATGAGGATGGCAAGATTCAGACAGAACAAATAACTTGTCCATAGGCGGGGGTGTGTGTGGGGGGGGGGGATGGGGGGGACAGAGTGAGAACTTTTGCCAGGTGTGTCCCACACTGGTCATATGGCTCACTCTTTACCCTCCCCCTGCCCTGTCCTGGAACTCCCTGTGTGTGGATAGCTTTGCTGTCTTGCCTCGGAGGCCTGCATTCCATCCTGAAAGATAATTTCTTAAAAGGGCTACAGATTGTTAGAAGACACCACTTTCAGCTGGGATTGATGATCCATACCTCCCACTCTGGAAGCCAGGAGGCTGAGGCAGGGTGACCCTGGGAGTTCAGAGCCTGTCGAAAGTATAGCAGGTTCTCAGGCCCAGGAGGACCTGACTTCTAAGAAAAAAAAAACAAAACTGGGTGAGTACAGCCTTACACACTTGTGTAAGCACTGGGGAGGTGTCTTAGTCAGGGTTTCTATTCCTGCACAAACATCATGACCAAGAAGCAAGTTGGGGAGGAAAGGGTTTAATTCAGTTTACACTTCCACACTGCTGTTCATCACCAATGGAAGAAGTCAGGACTGGACCTCAAGCAGGTCAGGAAGCAGGAGCTGATGCAGAGGCCACGGAGGGATGTTACTTACTGGCTTGCTTCTCCTGGCTTGCTCAGCTTGCTTTCTTATAGAACCCAAGACTACCAGCCCACAGATGGTACCACCCACAAGGGGCCCTCCACCCTTGATCACTAATTGAGAAAATGCCTTACCGCTGGATCTCTTGGAGACATTTTCTCAACTGAAGCTCCTTTCTCTGTGATAACTCCAGCTTGTGTCAAGTTGACACACAAAACCAGCCAGTACATATGGATTCCAGGAGTGTTCTGGCCATTCAGTGTGTAGCCTACAAGTCAAAATGGTAAGAACCCATTTCAAAAAAGAAACAAGGCAAAACACACACTGCTCACCTGCTGTCCCAAGAAGGCTTTAAGACAATTTGGGAGGAAAGCCAGGACATGACAAGATAGTACTATGGTGGGCTAAGAAATCCTAAATGTCACAGGTATGTCAGCAGTAGCAAGCACTGTGGGGACACAAAAAAATCCTGCAGCTCAGGCGGAAGGCCAGGAGGCACAGACAGGGAGGAGATCCTGATTAACTTGTGTGACTGACTGCCAGCGCCAGTGCCCAGACTCCCTTGGCAGCAGGACCAGCCAACGGAGAGGTGGTGGCTAAGCTTTTTGGAAGAAACACTAAGGATGACTTTCCCCAGTTTATTCCTGATTGGAGCAAGAAATTTCTCCACGTCTTTGATTCTGACAGTGCAGGCTGCTGAACTGGGTCCATGGTCCTCACAGGGAGTAAGATCCTGGCAGCTCAGATAAAAGGGGGATACCAGAAAAGCTAGTGCCATCCAGGTGGGTTGTTCTCTCTCTCTTATTTCACCCTAGCAGGAGCAGGAAGGTGTTATGAGAGCCTGGGGGAGGTAATGGGGGGGTAGGTGACTTGTTACTTTGATCTTTTTCTTGATAAGACTACTCTTGGTAGCAAGATGTGTAATGTCAGCAGCTGGACACTTGAATGGCAGCCAGATGCCCCCCCCCCCCCAAACAAACTAAGTGGTAACTCTAAGCTAATTGTTGCCCTTCAAATGTGGGGCAAGGGAGACCAGGATTCTTCCTGGGTGTAGACTTGGGAAGTCAGCAAATGATCTGTGAAGTTTCCACCCCACACCTTGTGTTAAGGTAGATACCCATTCTTTCTTATGGACTCTGTACTTTGACCTTGGTAGGAGTGGGGACGGGCCACTGTTCTGAGGCTCTAGGGATGCGGGATGAGAGGTGGGTGGGTGTGTTTATGCCCTTTCTAGACACAGTGAAGGGACGGCTCACAGTATTTTGCTCTCACCCTAGTTTTGACTATCAGTCTTCCCGTAGACACCTCCTCCGCCCCCATGGTATTTGGAGACTCAGGTGTAACTGTGGGCATCGGGGAAGAAGGAGTTAAGGTAGGGGTGGGCGTGCTTGGGTTGGGGTTGAGGTGTTTAATAGAGAGAAGCAAGCAATTGGCGAGTGTGAACGTGGGCAGCTTTTTTGGGGAGGAGAAGAAGGAGGGCCGGCTGCTAAGCTGCAGCTCGCCCCCCGCGTGTCTGTCTGTGTGTGCAGCGTGCATGTGTGTGTGAGAGAGCTAACGAGCGAGTGTGAGTGCGCGCGCACCGAGGCGTTCCTCAGGTTGCGCTGCTGCCTGGAAACCGAGGGAGCCATTGGAGAGGCTTTGGGGGTGGGGGTGGGGATGGGGGTGGGAGGTCCCCAATCCTGGGAGAAAAGCGAAGAGAGACTGGGGTGGTCAAGCCAGCCCCGCAACCAGGCTCCAGTCTAGGTGGGAGGAAGAAGGCAAGAGTGGTAGAGGGATCTGTTTGCTAGAGACCGCTAGGTTTCTTCCTTTGGAGGAACCGGGGAGGCACTGGGGAGGAGGCCGGAGCTGCATGGAGTTTCTGGGGCGCGCAACTCCGGCGGGGCCTCGGCCACTGGGCTCCCGGGCGCAGCGAGGAGGCAGCCGCGCACATGGGCTAAGCCCGCGCGGCCAGTGGGCGCGGGAGGGGTAGAGGCGAGAGCGGTGCAGGGGGTGCGGGGCGCACGTTCCCCCAGACGGGAGGCGAGGACAAGGACAGGGAAAAAAGGAGCAGCCTAGATCATCGCGGGCTCTGCAAAGCCCAGCGGTGAGACTCAAGGGAAAGGAAAGACTCGCGCCGGGCTCCTGGGTGCCGCTGGGTTGGGCAAAGCGGCCTCCCAACCAGAGTGGGGGACGCCGTGGGAGCCGGCTACGGAGAGGAAGGATGCCCGCGCGGGGACGCGTGTGAGCGCCAGACTGAGCGCTCGGTTTCGCGTCGCCCCCTCCCTGCGGGCCTCGGAGGAGGTGCCTGGGCAGCCGGGCAGAGGAGCTCCGGCTCCAGGAGAGGTGAGTGCTGCTCTCTCCCAGTCTTTATCCCGCATCCTCCCTGCATTTTTGCCTCCCTCGCTGCTACCATGGTCCCTTCCACAGATGCCCCTACCCTAGCGAGTCTCGGAGTGGGCGGGTGTACTGCCCACAAGCGCCTCCCGGACCTGTTGGCCCCGGTCTAAGCACCCCATCTCTCCGGGCCGGGGTGTCACCCAAGCCATCCTGATCTCTCTTGGTGCTTAGGGTGGGTGAGGAAAGCTGGAATTGCAGAAGGGCCTGGGTTCACTCATGGGAATCCCGGGACTGTGCTAGCTCGTGGAGTCTTGGGTGCTGGTGGCCACTGAGCTGCGCTTCCCCCTGAGACACCCAGGTTGTGGGAAAAGGGAGCTCTGGGTGTTAGGGATCCGATCCGAATAGCCTAAGTGGGAGTCCTTGGTGGCATCCTGGTCTCAGGGAAGCTGGAGTCATGGCGATCTATCCAGGGAGGTGGGATCCACCTCCATCTCCATCTCGCCACTCCTTATGCTCGCCCCCTTAGGGAGGATCGGTGGTCTTAGAGCACATGGGGTGACCCTAGAGACCTCAGGCAGCCCCACCGGGACCTCTGGGTGGCAAGCTTTGGACCTAATCCAGATCCAGGGCAGAGGTAGACACTCCGCCTCTCTCTAGCGTAAGCCAGGTTTGCGGATGCCCAGCTTTCTCAGACCAGCGCTTCGGGGAGTGAACTTCTCAGACTTGGTCTGAGGGCACCTGGGCAGCAGCAGGTAGTTCTTGTCTTGCCTCAGGGCTCTGGAGGACCCGAAGATACTTTGACCCACAAGCAGATGGTGCTTTCACCAGGACTGAGCACTGCGGTTTGATTCCACAGTGCCGGACACGTGCATCTTCGGCCCCCATCCCGGTGTTTCTTCTCCAAGCTGTTCCTTTGCACGAGGAGTTTGTGAGAGATCCCATTTGCACCTCACTCCCTACCTCCAGGGGTAGCTGTGTCTGCATGCAGTTCCTTAGGTGCCAAGACTGGGGCGCCATCCCTAGGCCCCAGACTATTCTTTTTTTTATCGTTTTTACATAAAAATGAGGCATTCCTGCCTTCAAAATATAGCAGCCAAGAGTCGGTAGTGTGTGGCTGTGAAGTCTGATAAATTGTGCATTAACTACATTCTGCAGTGGCCCGGAGCAGCCTGAGCTGCAGCGTTACCAAGACCCGTAGATATAAGGGGCACTGTTCTAACCTTATACATTTGTGCACGTGGAGAGACTCGTGTTCTGCATATAACTGCTGTCTCTCAGTCTCAAAGATCAACTTTAAACACACACACACACACACACACACACACACACGCGCGCGCGCACGCGCGCGCGCTAAGCAAAGGTTGTAAAGCTCCTTGGTGTGAAATTGTCTTACAGGGTGGTGCAAGACATGCTGACCACTGATCACCACTCCAGCTGTCCTTGGGGTTGTTGGAGGTGGCAATTTAACATTTTATTTATATTAATTAATTAATTTATTTTTGCAAAGTGGCATCAGTGGTATGGTAAAAATGTGAGTTATTGTTATTTATTAGTTTCTTATTTATTTGATGTGTGTATGTGTGTGTGTCTCGAAGCCAGAGGCATAGGATCTCCCTGAAGCTGGAGTTGCAGTGCAGTTGTGAGCCACCTGACATGGGCCCTGGGAACCAAACTCATGTCCTTTCTGTAAGAGCAGCAAGCACTCTTGACCACTGAGCCATCTCTCTAGCCCTGATTTTATTGATTTTATTTTCTCTTTTGCATGACTGGGGATGACACCCAATGTTCGGTATCCATTTCCTGGAGTGCTCTACCACTGAGTGAAGTCCCCACTTTCTACAGTGGCTTGTATTTGCTAATTCTGCACTGTGAGGTGTTGGCTGAAGTCTTAGGTGACCCTTTAGATCTCTCCTGGGCTGGCAGCTCCCTTGCTGTGCTTAGTCTAGCATACTCCATGGTGCTCAAGTCATAGCGACTGTTCATTAATTCTCTGATCAATACATGGGGTCCTGGCAGATGCCCAAGACTGCTCATGAGCTGAATGGCTTCTGAAAGGTGGCCCTTTCAGACCAGTTGAAGCTTGTGGGGTTTAATCAAAGCAGCTGGGGCACCTTTTAGAATTGTTTTAGGATTGTTCACTAAAACATCACCTCTGTTCAGTCCCTGAAAGTGACAGTTGTCACCAACTCAGCCTTCACTTTTGTAGAAAGTAGCCAGGGATGGTGGCTAAGGTCTGTGACCCCAGGGCCTCTGATGCTGAGGCAGGAGGATTGAGGCTAGACTGGGCTGCATTGTGAGACTGTCTCTCAATCAGTCAGTCAACCAATCAGTCAACCACGTTAGACCTGTCTCAAAACAAATGAACCAACAAAGAAACACTTTAATTCAGCTAGTATCACTGAGAAAACCCACAGTTAAGTCCTAATGGGGATCTTTGGACTCCCTTCCTCTTGTTAGATCGAGGTAGGCAGCTAGACAGGGTAGAGAGTATTTGACAGTTACTTCTTCTTTTTTTCTTTTTTTTTTTTTGTATTGTGTTTTTTTTTGTGTGTGTGCAAGTGTCAGTGTGTGTCTGCCCAAGTGTGGAGGTCAGAGGTCAGTCTTGTCTGTCATCCGCCTTGGGTTTTAAAAAAAAATTCTTAAAATGTATTGTATATTATTATGTTGTGTGTGTGTGTGCACACGTGTGTAGGTATATGTATATTTGTGTGCATATGTGTGCATATGTGTGCTTACCCTAGTGCTTGATAGATATGTGAGACTGGCTGTGAAGCCCCAGAGATCCTTCAGACTCTGCATCCCCATCCCTAGGATTGTAAATGTGTGCTACCACACCTGGCTCAAGCTTATAGCCTCCTGTTTGTGCAGCAAGCTGTTTACAGACAGAGCTCTCTCCCCCAGCCCAGTAGCTACCTTTTTGAATTTATCATTTATCTTCTCATTAGGGCTTAAAATACAGGGCAGGGTGGGGTTCCAATTTAGAATTCCTTCTCTCTCTCCCCCCCCTTCCTTTTCTTTGAGACAGGGTCTCATGTGGCTCTGGAGGATCTCTGCTTTTCTGTGTAGGACAAGATGACTTTGAACTCCAGATTCTTCTGCCTCCTCTTCCCCAGGGCTGGAATTACAGGTCCATGCTACCAGACCCCACTTAGAAACTGCCTCAGCATAGCACATGTGCTTGGGGGAGTCAGTGTGTTTTGGGGTCACTGGCATGAGAGTGACTCTGTGAGCTGCTCCTTGAGGCCGTGTGTCCAGTGGGGAGCTTGCCAACCCATTACTGTAGTGCCATGCATTATTTGTGGTGGTGGTGGGTGGGGTAAAGAGGGGACTGGTTCTTATGAGGTAATTCTGGCTCTGGTAATGAGCTTCAGAGATTTGAGCCCCACCCTACTTTATTTACCCTTCCCTCAAGATAAAATCTAGCTTACAGCTGGCCTCCAACTTGTGACCTGGCTGCCTCAGCCTCTGAGTGCTGGGATGATAGGCATGTGCTGCTTTGCCCCATGGATGCAGGGCTGGGGATAGAACCCGGGGCTTTGTGTATGCTTGGCAGACCCCTGTACTAACTAAGCCACATTCTCAGCCCAATTAGGCCCCTCCCTTCTTTCTTTTCTTTTCTCTCATCTTCCTTCTCCCCCTTTTGATTTTTTCCTTTTCTTCTTCTTTCATCTCTTCTTCGCCTTCCTCCTCTTCCTTTTCCTCTCCCTTCTTCCTTCTCCTTTCCACTCTGGTTTTCCTCCCCCCCTTTCCTCCTCCATTGTTATTACAGTAGATCATTCTACCCAGGTACAGGATGGGTGGCCTCTCTTTGCCCTTCACTCCAGCTTAAATGCCGGCAGTGAGACTCTGTAATCTCTGCTCATGATTGCAACCCAGCAGTTGTCTGTGGGATTTTTTAAGACAGCATGCTCCCTGATGCTCAGGCAGTGAAGCCATCCTCCCTGGATCAAAGGCTCCGGTTGAGGCTGATTCTCAGTGCAGCCAGAAAGAGGAGACTCCAAATGCAATGGCTGCTTCTAACCTGGGGTTTTCAAAGTGATTTATCTTTTTAATTGTTAAGCATCCCACACAGGCTGGGATACAGCTCAGTTGGTAAAGCACTTGCCTAGCGTACACGGAGCCCTGTTAGATCTCCAGCACTTCGGAAATGCCATGTGGTGGTACACAATTAGAGTTCCAGGATTCAGAGAGGCAGTGACAGAGGCAGGAAGATCAGGAATTCAAGGACACCCTAAATGAGTTTGAGGCCAGCCTGGAATATAGAAGACCCTGTCCCAAACCTCTAAAGCCAAAATACAGTATAAGAGAGCAAGGGGGTTGTTTGGAGCTCTTAAGCTTACAGGTTAAGCAAAGGGAGGGACCAGAGGAAAGGCTGGGGGATAAGCAGGAATCTTTGGTTAGGACTCAGTTCTCCATTAAGGCTTTAGTGATACTGAGAGATGTATTTCTGAAGGGGAAAATACAGAGGACCGGATGCTCATCTGCTAATGCCGTGGACCAGACAAGCCTGAGAGGCTGTGGCTGAGACCGATGCAAAGCCAGGAACATCGGCTTTACACACATAGATTGCAGCACTTCTTTTGTTTTAAAAATATTTTAAATTATATTAATGTATGTGTGTCTATGTGGAGATTTATGCAGGTGAATACAGGCACCCTAAGATACCAGAGGCATCAGATCCCTCTGGAGCAGGAGTTACAGGTGGTTGTGAGCCACCTGGCAAGGGAGCTAGGTTCCCAGCTCAACTACAAGAGCAGTTAGTACTCTTAACTGCTGAGCCTGTGGTCGTCTGGTTTGTCTGGTTTGTTTGTTTGTTTTGTTTTTGTTTTTTGTTTTGCACATGTGTGGGTGCTTGAACTATGGGGTGTATATGGAGCTCAGCAGAGTCTGTTTTCTTCTCCTACAAGGTAGGTCTCAAGGATTGAACTCAGCTTGTCAGCCTATCCTGCAAGTGCTGACTGGAACTGTTAGGATGGGACATGCTTGGAAAGCTAGCTTGGCACCCAGGGGAGCTGGAGGCTAGAACTGCACAGAGCTTCCTGCGTTTGAGTGGAAGCAAATGGTTCCAACCCTTTTCTGCTTCTGTTTCTGTGTGTGTGTGTGTGGTCACACACACAGGTGTGTGTGGAGGCTCTGAGGATTTTTTTTGACTCTTCCTCGAGGTTCTTTTTTTATTTTAACCTTATTTATTGAAGTATGATCTCTCAATTGAACCCAGAGCTCCCTGATCAGACTAGTCAAGCTAGCCAGTTTGCCGGAAGAGAGTCTTCTGTCTCTGTATGCCAAGTACTGTAATTATGGATGTCCCGTCCCATCCACCAAGCATTCGCATGGGTTCTGTAGATCTTTATGCTTGTTTGATGATTGCTTTCCCCATTCAGACATCTCAGCAGCTCCTGCCCAGCCTACTTTGCACAGGTGATGACTGGGTGATCTGAATGTGTAGCATCTGATAGCAGTATTTGGCTAGGGGTAAGCTTCTTAAAGGTCATGGATGTAAGACGTCATTTTCTGGAACAATCTCTATTTTCCTTCTAAATTTCTTTTTCCTTTCCCCTTCCTTTCTTCCCTCCCTCCCTCCTTACCTTCCGCTCTCCCTTCTTTCCCTTTCTCTTTTTCTTCTTTTGAAACAGTTTCTCTTGTATAGGTCAGGCTGACTTCAAAATCAGTTGTATACTGGAAGATGACCTTGAGCTCCTGATCCTCCTGCCTCCACCTCCCAAGTCAAAAGCTTCCAAGTGTGCACCACCAGGACAGCTTTACTGATTTCCATTTTAAAAGGAGGCAGAGGAGGGTCTAATGTAACTGTGACAGGTGGGTAGCTGGTTTAGGTGAAGCAGTATTCTAGGCTTACCAAGACTACGTAATTGGTTTGTTTTCCCATAGACAAGGCTGAGAGCTGTTCTCCAGGCCTCCAGGACTGTGGGAGAAGGTAGTGACCTATTTTAAAACGTCTCATTAGGGAATCTCTGCTGCTATGAATGTGGCCAGTTAAAGTAGGTTGCTCTGCTGGTCAAATCCAGGCACTTAAGTCTCCTTCATTCATCCAACTCATGAGCACAAAAAGTCTCTTTCAAGCTCTGTTGGAAAATTGTGAGTTCATCAGCCAGAGGTGGTGCTCTCATGTTCTGGAGGTGTAAGGCACAAAGAACAAGGTAAAATATAGAAGTCAAAGTACAGAAACAGGGTGTTGCAGCACACATCGATCATCTCAGCACTTGGGAAACTGAGGCAGGATGGTTGCTGTGAGTTCCAGGCCAGCCTGGGCTTCATAGGGAGACTCTCTCTTATAAATAAAATAACAGGGTATCATTGAGTTGCAAGGACTATTTGGGATTGGGTGGACAAGAAACACCTTTCCGGGGAGACATTGACATTGACAGCAGAATTGAAGCCACAGAAGAAAGAACTGTGGAACAGTTGGGAGCTGCCCGTACAACAGTCTTGTGGTAGGAATGAGCTGGGTGTGTTCAATGAATAGGAGGTAGGCTGGTGAAGCCGAGCATGACTTTAGAGAGGCAAAGAGTTCAGCAGATGGAGCTGATGCTAAATTGGGAGGAGACTCAGGAAAATTTAAACAGATCCATGGCACGTCTGTATTTATTTATTTATCTTTATTATTTTAGAACATTCATTTACTTATTGTGTGTGTGTATATGCACACTATGTGTGTGTATGTGTGTGTGTCTCCCAGGGATTGAACTCAGGTTATTAGGCTCAGCTGTGAGCAACTTTACCACCTGAGCCATCTTGATAACCCTCTTTGCTGTGTTTTTAATTGGTGTATAGTGATGGCACACCATTGTGTGCTCTGACCATATTCACCCCGATACCTTCTTCTCCTTCTCGTTGCCATTTTCTTCCTCCTGAGTCTCTTTCCTTTCTTTGTTCTCTCTTCTGCTTTTATGCCATGTACGGCAATTGTTTTATATATCCCCATAAGCTCTAGGCTCTACAAATGAGAGAAACATGGAGCTTATCTTGCCGAGTCTAACTTACCATTTTCATGAAAGTGACATTTCCGACTTGTTATCAGCTGAATAAAGCAGTGTCTGTGTGTCAGGTTTTCTTCTCCCACACCCCTGTTGGTGGGTAGCTCATTGGTTCCATATCTTGGCTATTGTGATTATGTTGTTTGTAAGAGTCTTGGTATATATGTAGGGGTGCTAGACTGGGTCATGTGATAGCTGTGTGTGTGTGTGTGTGTGTGTGTGTGTGTGTGTGTATTATATGACACATGTGTGAGGGAGCTGGTGGATGTTGGGTGTCCTGCTCCAACAGTCTCCACCTTATTTGAGACAGTGTCTCTAACTCAGTGGTTCTCAACCTGTGAGGTGAGATTGTTGGGGAGATTGGGTGACCCTTTTACAGGAGTCACATATCAGATGTCCTGCATGTCAGAGGTTTACATAATGATTCACAACAGTAGCAAAGTTGATACTTTCACAGTTAGCATAAGTTACACTTATAAAGTAGCAACAAAAATAACTTTATGGCTGGGGCTCACCATAACATGAGGACCGTATTAAAGGGTTGTTTTAGAATTAGGAAGGTTGCCAACCACTGGGCTAAATGAATCTGGAGCTGGGCTAGAAGCCAGAACCCCCCAATGACACTCTGTTCACCCCTCCTCCATGCACACATACATACACGTGCATGCAGGCACAAACATACACACACACACACACACACACACACACACAGTGTGAACACATTTAGTATGGCACCCAGAACCACATCAAGCTTTCTACATGGGTGCTGGAGGTTTGAACTCAGTTCCCCCATTACTCAGTAAGTGTTCTTACCCACCGAATGATCTTCCCAGGCCCTTGTTTGTCTGTTTTAGGCAGGGAGGGTCTCATTCTGAAGTTCAGGCTGCTCTGGAATTCACAACTATTCTGGCTCAGTCTCCCCAGTTCTGCAATCCCAGGCCAGTGCCACCAACACTCAACTCTCCTGGCTTGTATTTTCCCAAGCGCCCCCAGCATCCTCACACATCCCTTTCTCCAGGAAACCCAGCCTGTATCTGTTAGCAGTGAAACACGGGATCAGTGTGCTTCCAAGCAACAGATGGAGAGAAAATGCTTTGCTGACCTTAATTTAGTGATTTCTAGTGTGCCAATTAACTGTGGGGACAGAAAAAGATACATTTGTAGTACAATTTCAGTTTGGTTGAAAAAAAATGGCATAAAAGAACAAATGGAAAGAAATGGACTGAAAATGTTAACCAAGCTTGCCTAGTGACAGGGGTACTGTGAATGACTGAGATTTTATTTTGTTGTTTTGAAAATGAATACAAGGGCTGGACAGATAGCTCAGTGGTTACTCTTGTAGAGGACCTGGGTTCAGTTCTCAGCACCTACATGGCAGCTCTAGTTGTAGGGAATCTGATGCCTTCTTCTGACTTCCATGGGCACCAGCAGTAGCCACACATTCATACAGGCAAAACATCCATATGTATAAAATAGCAAAAAATGAATGTACAAAATGAATGTACATTTCCCTTTCAACTGTAAAAATGTATTTGAAATTCTTTTGTTCGGCAGCAGGGGAAGCAGGGTCTTACTATGTAGTCCAGGCTGACTTTGAACTTGAGGTAATCCTCTGTACTCCACCTCCAAGTGTAGAGATTACATATGTGCCATCACCCCTGGCCTCTGTTAAATTCTTTTTTAAAAAGATGTATTTGTGTGTGTGTGTGTGTGTGTGTATGCATGTTTGTGTGAGTGCACATGTGTGCCTGTTGCATATAATTTATTGTGGGTGTATTCATCATGTACACCTATGCAGAGGCCAGCAGACATCAGATCCCTTCCTTTATTACTTCTGCCTTAGTTTCTGAGACAGGGTCTGAACTGAAGGAAGCTGTCTGGCCAGTGAGCTTATAGCCTCTACCTGTCTCTCATCCAACAATTCTGGGATGACAGGTGCACATGTGGCCATTCCCAGATTTTAAGTGGGTACTGAGGATTTGAACCCAGGTTCTCTTACTTTTATAGCAAGTGCTCTTACCTACTGAGCCATCTATTTAGCCCTGTTCTGAAATTTTAATGTCAAAATTTCATGGTTCTGATTAGAAGACAGAAGATACAATGCTAATTTTGCCCAAGCTTCCCGATGCATGGTCCTTTGTTTTATTTTATCTTGTTAGGAAGAGTTTTTAGTTCAGAAAGTAAACTTCTTTTGCATTGGGAAGGTAGTTGGCAAAATGCTTGCCTTGTAAGGGTGAGTCACTGAGCTCAACTCCAGAACTTATATGAAAAAGCCAGGTACAGTGGAGCACACCTGTAGTCATGGTGCTGAAGACCGAGAGATGGGAAGATGTCCGGGGCTCCCTGGCCAGCCAGACTCTCCTCCAGGTCAGTGAAAGACCCTGTCTCAAAAGACAGAGTGGACAAAAACCTAAGGAAGAATAGCACAGGCATGAGCACAACAGGTACATACACATAAACAAAATAAACTTTTCTTTTGTCGAGGCATGGACTGACATAAAACTTGTGATCCTCCTGCCTTAGCTTCTGAGTTCTTTGATTACAGGTATAACCCACCATGCCAGTTTAACAATCTTACTTACTTACTTATGTTTTTATTTTTGAGATAGGGTCTCTCATGGTCCAGGTTTACCTCGAGCTTCCTGCAAGTAGCTGCAACTGAACTTGACCACTGCCCCTATCTTCCAAGTGCTGGGATTGATTACAGATCAGCTCCAGAGCACCCAGAAGCCTTAGTTTTCAGAAACTTTTAAAATCTAAGCCTTCGTTTGTTTTTAAATAGAAATTATGATATTAGAAATCAGACATAAGAAATTAAGAAATATAGAGATATTACATTAGGAAACAAAAGTGCCTTTCTGATTGTTCACCCTCCAGACTCTTAATATTTCAGGTACTTTTACTGTGTGTGCGTGCATGTTGTGTGTGTGTGCATGTGTGTACATGCATCCATATTAAAATCTTCAGTCTTGGGGCTGGAGAGATGGCTCAGTGGTTAAGAGCACTTGCTGCTCTTCCAGAGGACCTCAGTTTGGTTCCCAGCACCCACACAAGGAGGCTCACAATGGCCTATGACTCCAGCTCCAGGGGATCTGACATCCTCTTTTAGGCTCTGTGGGCACCTGCAATGCACAGGCTCATATCCCTATATAGACGTACACACACCCATACATGCTTCTAAAAAATCCTCTTTAAAAACTCATACATTGGTTTCACTGGTTTAGAAGCTTGCTAGAACAAGTTACTTCCCCCAACCACTGTCTGGAATTCCTCCCTATAAAAGTATGAAGCACAGATCATTTTCCATCCTTTAAATGAATTGCTAGGGAACTTACCAGCACAGCTTAGCAGAGAGAAGGGAGATGTTTGCCTTCTTAGTACTCACAGTGTTTACTGAAAGCATAATTTATACTTATAAAGAATAGAGCAATTAAATATTCATTAAAAAGTCATCTCTGAACATTACACATTATTGTTCTAGTACAGGAACCCCAAAGTTGGTATCGTGACTACAAATCATTGGCGCTTTTTCATTAACAAAAGTTTGGCAATCGGAAAACAAATTAGACGGTAAAGCTAATTATGTTTTTTGACATATTTATTATGGTGGAATACTATCTTTGGAAAACAGGAAGAGAAAAATACAGAATTCTTGTTATTTAAAATGTGGGTATATTTTTGGATGACCTATCTGTAGTCTCAGGACACACCCGGTTTGGAGATGTGCTGGTTAATTTTTATTGTCAGGATGATAAAAAAATAAGTTACCTAGGAAGAAGAAAGCTCAGCTGAAGAATTGACCAGCTCAGATTGGCTTGTGGCAATGGCTTTGGGGCATTATCTTGATTGTTACCTGATGGAGGGCCTAGTCCACTTTGGGCAGCATCACTCCTTAAGGCAAGTGGGCCTGGGCTGTATAAGAAAGCTAGCAAACAGCATCCTTTTTGGTTTCTGTTGTATTTCCTTTGGTGTAAGCAAGTTCCTTGGTTAGAGGTAATGCTTTCTGAAATAACAGAGTAGGCTTTCTCTCAGGTTCTTGCCTCGATTTCCCTCAATGATAGACTGTTGACATGGGGGATATAAGATGAAACAAACTCTTTCTCCTCTAAGTTGCTTTTGGTTAGAGTGATGTATCACAGAAACAAGCCAAATTAGGACAGGGTCTCATGCATCAGAACTTATGACCACAACTCAGTGTATGTATTCCAGGTGGTTTTGGAGTGGACTTTCATTCTGCAATCCAGCAGTTCCTTCCTGAACCCTGACCAAACACTAGACAGGAGCGGTTTAATGGAGGAGCAGTTTATTTTGGCTCACTGTCCAGAGGAACAGCTTAGCCCATCAGAGAAAACATTGTGGCTAGTGCTGATGGATGGTGGTGAGTCTTCCAGTCTGTCTTGTTCTCACACTTTGGCAGATCAAGATGGTAGAACTATAATTCTCAAGGCCTTCCCCAGAGCTTATGTCTCTCACCTAGGCTCCCTATCCCAGAGATTCACCAAACTCCTGGGACAGGGAACTGATGTTGAACACATGAGTCCATGAGAGACTTCACATACAAACTGCCCCTCTCCTTTCCCAGCGTAAATTACTCACTGTACTGGGTAATTTTTGTCAGCTTGCCACAAGCTAGAGGGAAGCCCCAATTAAAGAACTGTCTCCATCAGACTAACTTATAGACAAGTTGGGGGGGGG
>JADRCH010000355.1:558317-575802 GCA_019843965.1 Rhynchomys soricoides | reverse complement strand
ATGTGCTCTTAGCCAGTGCACCATCTCTCCAGCCCCTGTGGGGACATAGGAGGGCCAAGCCTGCTGAGGGTGGAACCATTTCTGGGAAGGTGGGCCTGGGTTGTGTAAGAAAGTCAGCTGAGCAAGCCACAGAGAATAAGCTAGTAAGCAGCATTCCTCTGCAGTTTCTGCATCAAGCTATGGTTTGATTGAATTTACAACTTGGCATCCCTGGATGATGGACCATAAGGTGTAAAGCTAAATAAATCCTTTCCTCCCAAGGAAAAGTCAAGATGTTTATCACAGCAATAGGAGAGCTGACTATGACATACACATTGTTTCTTTCTCGAGGGAAGAAAGACTGCATGTGTGTTTCTCACTGCTGTAATGGCATAGCCCACAAAAGCAACTTAAAGATGGAAGGCTTTATCACAGTGCACAGTTTGGGGGTACCACCTGTTATTGTCCTGCATGGTAGCAGGACAGTGAGACAGCTGGTCACATGGCATCCACAGTCAAGATATCAGAGAGAGATGGATGCTGGTGCTTAGTTCACTTTCTTCTCTCAGTTAGGTTGGCATCTCAGCTCATGTGAATTCATTCAAGGTGGGTCATCCTACCCCAGCTAAACCAGTTTAGAAGATCTATCACAGACAGGCACAGAGGTTTATAGCTTATCTTCTGGGTGATTCTAGATCCTCTTGATATTAACTGCACAGTAAACTTGGCAGAGCTCTGTCTCTGTCTCTCTCTGTCTCTCTGTCTCTCTCTTTCTCTCTCTCTCTCTCTCTCTCTCTCTCTCTGTGTGCACGCTTGCGCGTGTGTGTGAGTTTTCAGGGTGAGCATGTCATAGTGTGTGTATAGAGTTCAGAGGACATCTGAGTTGTAGGTCCCTATTTTCTGCCTTGTTTTGATGCATGCTGTCTTTGCTGGTCCTGCTATAAAGCAGCCTCGTTGCTCTATCAGCATCTGGAATTTTCCAGTCTCTGTTTCCCATCTTGCTTTAAGAGGACCAGACCTATGGCTGCTACTGGGCCTGCATTTTATGTGGGCTCTAGAGATCAGTTCAGGTTCTCATGCTTGTGTGGTGATTGATTAAATGACTGAGCCATCTCCCTAACTGATAATGCCAGGTTATAGTGGAACTTAGTCATTTCACTAAGTGTAGATGGGGAAACAAGGAGCACAGTGATTAAGTGACGTGTTTGGTCATGTGGGTCCATTCTCCAGCACAGCTTCCCTTTTCCCCCTTTCATCCATGATTCTGTTAGTGGAAAGCGAATTTATTTTAGCAAACTCAAGAATTAAGAAGGCACTTCAAATGTGGTGAAAAGCAGGGCAGTTTGCGAGAGTTTCATTCATTCCACAAGTGTAATCTCTGTGTGTACTGATAACAGGCCTAATTACTGTGTAAACATCTTTATAGCTGCAAACATCTGTACTGCACACTGATGTAGTATTGCAGCCTCTGGTGTTCCTGCTGCTCATTTGAAAAATCAGTTGCTCTGTCTTTAAATATGATCTATGGTTGATGATGCATTTTCTACAGATGCACATAAACACACATCCCATATCTAGCAAGAAGGCACACAGAATCACAGCAGCTCAGAGAGTACTGCCCTATCTTATATGTTCACTATTTACCACATTTTATAGATGGAGAAATAAAGATGCATGAGGAATTCCAATGCAGGCCTTTTCAGGTCAGCTATGGCAGGAAGGTGGTAAGTTCAAGGCCAGCCTGGATTTGCAACCTTGTTTCAAAATCAAAACTAAAAAGCAGGCCTAGCAGTTGACCCCCTGCCTAGAATCCCTCAGTGAGGAGCTACGGATGTGCCTCATGGGAGAATATCTGCCTAGAATCCTCCAGTAAGGGGCTGGGGGTATGGCTAAGTGGTAGAGCACCTGCCTGGACTCCCCCAGTGAGGGGCTGGGAAAGTGCCTTCCCAGCACTGCAAACAAAACAAAACAAAACAAATCCAAACAAAAATGAAACAATAAAACCAAAGACACAACCAGGGCTAGAAAATTGCTTCAACATGTATAACTAACTTGCTGCTGTGTTCACCTTCCCTGGACCTGAATTTGTTAAATCACTTTATTCAGTTGGGAAAATTGAGGCATTAAAAGCTGAGGCAGACTACATTTTTCACAAGATGGAGATGGTATTTTTCAAAACTGTTTTGTGCTCATTCCAATTCTTTCCCAAGTCCTTTTGGTGGTCAAAGTAAAAAGGAGAGACAGAAGATTCTCTTTGCTCATCAAGGCCCTTCAAGTTTGCTGAGTGGTGCCACTGTGTTTCTGAGCTCTGATAGATCCAGCATGGTTGACTCCTGAAGTACCCAACAAGATTAAGATTTAGTTATCTCTAGCTTTCTGAAATTTCATGTGGAATCCCCTTGGAGCCCCCATGGGTAGTAGACAATGGAAAAGAACATCATATTTTATCTTATTGGGTTTTGAGACAGTCTTATGGATCCTAGGATGTTCTCAAACTTGTCATCATACTATGACTAACCTTGAAATCCTCATCTTTCTAATTCTGCTTCCTGAGTTTTGGGATGACAGACATGTACTGCCATGCCCAGTTTAACTGGTACATACAAGGCCTCATGAATGCTAAGCAAAACTCTACAACTTAGCTCCAGCTCCAGCCCCAGCCCAAACCCCAGCCCCAGCATCCCACATATTAAAAGGAAGGATAAATGGTGTCGAGTACTACTCTCCTTAGTCCAAGCTGGGATTTCAGTATCTTTCTTGAGCCAGGAGTTATGATAAAGGCTGACTCAAAATTCCATACACCAGAGAGACCAAAGCCAAGGAACACTTGACCCGTCAGGCTCTCTTGTAGTTTTAGCCTGAGATCCCTATGTGGAAATTTTGCCTGAAGAGGAAAGTTTATCTCTTTGCCTTGGAGTCATGTAGTACAGGGAGGAGGTGTGGCGCTCTTAGTCACCAGGATAATTCTAGAACTCATCAAGTAAGTTAGATTGGGTACCTAGTAAGCCCCCAGGAGCCTGCCTATCTCTGCATCCCCAGCCTTGGGATTACCAGCATATACCATCACACACAGACCTCTTCTTTTAAAACACGAGTTCTAGGACTCCAACTTATTCATGCAGGATGGTGAGCACTTTATGGACTCACTAAACCATGTCCCCAGCCACCAGTGTTGGAATCGTTAGCTGACATTTTAGATCAGCAATTCTTTAAGTTGTCTGAACATGAAGATCCAGCTTATTTTAGGGATGCTTTAGGTTTAGTGCCCCCCACCCTCAACACCAGCGACATCAGAAGCTTCCTAGGTGGATTGCAGATGGGACTACTACTTCCATGAGCCTTATGAAGCAGCCAATGTTGAGATGCATGGTTCTAGGATATTTCTTTCTTTTCTTTTTCAAAGGATCTGAAACAGTTGCCTGAAGATAGGGAATTTTGGTCTTGGGGAGAGTAGAAGTAAAACATGCCACATATACAATAGTGGTGGGCCACACAAAGTGCCAGGGGGCAGGGGCAGGCATCTGCCTGAATGTTTAGCATCCTGTGAAGGGCTTCTGAAATCACTGTGAAGAGCTGTAAGCCATAGACTCAGAGTGATTTGTCCAGAGCCCATCAAACTTGGCTTATCATGGACCAGGGTAAGCGTGTTGTGAGGAAGATTGAGGAGATGCTCCCCCAGGATGCTGCTCCAGGTGCAGGGGAATTGTGAAACATAAACATCCAGAAAGAGTTTGGGTACAGTCACTGTCTTAGTTAGGGTTTTACTGCTGTGAACAGACACCATGACCAAGGCAACTCTTATAAGGACAACATTTAATTGGAGCTGGCTTACAGGTTCAGAGGTTCAGTCCATTATCATTAAGGTGGGTACCTGGCAGCATCCAGGCAGGCATGGTGTAGGAGGAGCAAAAAGTCTTACATGTTCATTTGAAAGCTGCTAGCAGAATACTTGATTCCAGGCAGCTAAGACAAGGGTATTAAAGCCCATGCTCGCAGCGACACACCTACTCCAACAAGGCCATACCTCCTAATAGTGCCACTTCCTGGGCTGAACATATACAAACCATCACAGGTACCTGTGACTGGAGAGAAAGGTCTCTGTGAGTTACACTTGGGATTATCCCACTTTCTCCCTCCAACCACCTTGCCCACCTCAGCACAACAAAGCCTTTTGCTTAGAACTGATACCTTGGCAGATCCTCCATAGCTGGTTTACAGATGACACTCTACTGCAGGCTGCTTTGCTCAGCACAAAGTTGCCATGCTCACCACCCCAAATATTTTCTTCTGTCATCAAAACACTTGAAGAATATATCATATATGCAGGAATTGGTGCTGCAATTATGTGCCCAATGTATGAACAGTTTCTATTGATGCTCTTTGGCATTTGTCACCCAGCCATGATGTGCTCAGTGTGGGATGACTAATGAAGTGTAGTTAGCAGAACTTTTTCTCCCACGTTTTTGGGTCTTTTAAAAACATTTTATTTTTAACTATATGGATGTGTGTCTCTGTGAGAATATGTGCACGTGCATGCAGGTGCCCACAGAATCCAGCAGAGGGCACCATATGCCCCTGCAGTGGAGTTAAAAGCAGTTGTAAGCCATTTGACCTGGGTGTAGGGTTTTAACTCAGGTCCTCTGAGGGAGCAGTACATGCTTTTAATGGCTGGACCTTCTCCTTATCACACTCTTTCCAACTCGAGTCTATAATAACTTTTTTTTTTTTCTCGGAGATAGGGTTTCTTCATATAGTCTTGGATGGCCTTGAGATTGCTTGGTAGATCATGCTGGCCTCCAACTCATACAGATCCATCTGTCTGCTTCTGCCTCCCTAATGTTGGGCTTAAAGGGATGCACCACATTTTCTTGTCCAGTTTTTGCTTTGTAAACTGACTTATGATGAAGTTGGGGAGGGTGAACTTTGGGGACTCTAATGGTCCAGGTTGGGTGTTTTTCTCTTTAGCTAGAAGAGGACAGTTAGGAGACATATGAAAGTTGGCTTTGGGAGGATGATAGTGCAGTTGGAGCTGGTTATATAGCTGACTTTTCTAAGTAATTCTCATACATGAGTACATTTAGTCTTTTTAACAACCTTGTGAGGTAGACTCTGTGATAACTTGTTTTTATAGACATGGATAAAGAACACTGGGGGATTTAGGCATATAGCCCTCTCTTACCTTGAGGGATTTGTTCTAAAAACCCCACCCCCACACCCCGGATATGCCTGAAACTGTAGATCGTTTGTATGTATATATTTCTATTGTATACATACCATGATAAAATGTAATTCATAACTCAATTTACAGTAAGAGATCAATGTACTACCAATAGAATAATGATAGCCCCCAAGCCACATTTTCTTACTTTCTTTTCTTTTCTTCTAACCACAAATTTAATTTTTTTCTGGCTCTGGAAACCAAATACAGGGTCTTATGCTTGTTAGTCAAACACTGTACCATGAGCTACACTGAGCTATAAAAATCAGCCCAGATTTTTTCTTTGCATTTTGACACAAGGGCTCAGTTGCTGAGGATGGCCTTGAACACACTATATAGTCCATGCTGATTTTCAACTTGCAGTTCTTGTGAGTAGCTGGGATGATTGGCCTGTGCCAACAGGTCCAGCTGCCCTTTCTACATTTATGTCCACAAGTTTGTAGTTTGACCTACAACAACACAGATTTCTCTCTCTTCTCAGTCTTGTGGGTAGAGATTCATCTTCACCCTGCTCTTGGCCACCTTAATGCATTGCTTTATTTTTTCTTTATTACACAGATGACTTCCATTTTTTTCACTTATAAGAAGCATAATATGACTTCCCTTAGGAAACTCCAAGCTGCCAGTATCATCAGTACTATACTCTGAGGCCATTATTAACTAAGAAATGGTTACTTGGACCAGTAACAATGCAAGGGAAGTCAATTTGATAAACAAGATGGCTACAGAGTGACTAAAGGGACGGTTCTTACTAGGGCAGCCAGTCAAGCTCTATTTACAGAGTTCAACTGCTCTATTAGTCCTAAGTTCCAAAGTCTTATATATTTCTCCCCAAACCAGCATTATCAGATTGGTTACTTTAATACCCCACTCCTGGTACCAACTTCCATGTTACTTTTTCATTGCTGAGATGAGGCACCACAGCCAAGGCAGCTTATTGAAGTAAGAGAGTTTTTGTTTGTTTGTTTGTTTGTTTTCTTTGTATTGTTTTGTTTTGGCTTTCAGTTTTGGAAGGCTAGAGTCCATGATGCTGAAGCAGGCATGGGGCTGGAACAGCAAACTGAGATCTCACATCTGGGCTGATGATGGCCATTCCAAGTTCAAATGCTAATTTCAGTTGGAGGCCAATACTGTGGGAATTGGCCTGAATGCCTGGTGTTCCGGAGGTCAGTGTGGGAAGAAACAACTTTCATTCATTTTCAGGTCATTCTCTCTTCCAGTCATCATTTCTCCTCTACAGTAGAAGATAGAGGTAATAATAGCTGCTTCTTTGGCTGGAGAGGTAAGTGATAAGGAAGGAAAAGAAGTGAACAGCTTCACTGAGCACCTTCTTTTAGTACTTTGAATTCTTTAGACAAAAAAGCACAAGGCTAGACAAAGTAAAATCAAGGTGCTTCTTAAAGTGATCCTTTAAAGAATTTGAACAGATGAATAAAGGAGCCATCAGCAGCCTTGAAATCTGACTATTCATGCTAGGGCCCTTTAAGGCAAGAACTCCCCTCATGGACTGAGTTAAGTTTCTAGATCATCCCTTATTACCAAAGGGAGGTGAGGGCAGAGAAAGTGGTTTGTATAAATAGTCCTCAAAATGCAATCACAAACAGCAGCAAGCAAGCCAGAGCTGCAAAGCAGATCATTGAGAACTATAATTTGGTCTCTTTCTCAGAGGGAAATTCTCTTTTGCAAAGGTAGGATGATTTAACATTCTTTGTGTGGATTGCACTCATGTGTGCACATATGTGTGAAGGTGCATGTGTGCAGGAAGACAGAGGACAATATCTGATTTTTAAGGCACTGCCTACCTGAGTTTTTGTTTCAATTGCATTTATTTATTTGTATGTTTGGGACTGTGCATGGAGGTCAGAGAATATGTCTTTAAAAGAAAAAGAGAGGGAGAACAGTTGTTTACATGTATGAGTGTGAGTCTCAGTTTAAACATTTTAAAACGAGCAGATAAGGAGCCGAGGAGATGGCTCAGGTGGTAAACTGCTTTCTGGATAAACATGAGGACCTGGGCCTCATCCCTAGCATTTATGTAAAAAAGTCAGTTAGGATGGTGTGCGCTAGTAAGTCCAGTACTGGGGCGCAGAGACAGGTGGACCCTTGGGGTTCACTGGCCAGCCAGCCTAGTATGGAAGTGATTGAGGAAGACATCTGCCATTAACCTCTGACCTCCACATAGTATCTGCATATGCACACACAGGAACACATGCAGATGCATACAAGAATATCTGAATACACACACACACACACACACACACACACACACACACACGATAGGCCAATTATGATGACATCAAATCCATAATCTTTCTGCCTCTGCTGTGGAGCCTTAGGATTTCAGGCATGCTCTATCATGCCTACTGCTAATTAATGACTTAAAAAATTATTGAGATGCTCAATCCTTTCCTTTCAAATATTTAAACTTTGGAATCATGCTTATGTACTCCTTTAATTTCAGCACTTGGAAGGCAGAGGCAAGCAGATTTCCTTAGTTCAAGGTCAGCTTAGTCTACATAACAAGTTCCAGGTCAATCAAGGTTATATGGTGAGACCTCCCCATTCTCTTACGCACACACAAAAACTACAACGACCCCCTAAAGGCCAAAAGCCAAATCAATAGAAATAAGAAACAAACACCCTTTCACACACACACATATACACACACAAATTCATAGTCACTTCCAGAATTTCATATATAATACTTGCCTTTATTTATATATACAAATGATGGAGTCTATACTTTTTAATATCATAGTATATAGCTACAAATACAATTGATATTAAATGATTTTGAATATACAGGGGCAGCCTTTGGTAGCCCAGGGAGCTGTGCTGTGAAACAGGAGTCAAGAATATGCTTGGTTATTAGAATTCTGCCATGCACCCCTGGAAGGGTGGTCCAGCCCCACCCCTCTTCTGAGCACAGACTGGTCTCCAAGTCATTGTCCTCTGAGGGCATTTCTCTCTGACTCTGCATTCTCTCATCCTCTCTTTCAATGGCCTGCAGGCCATTTGGGGACAGAGGACACAAGAGAAAACACTGTCTCTGCAGGTGAAGGATGGGGCTCTATCTAAACCTCCTATGGCTCTGACCACACTGGATTTGTAGTGCGTGCCTCTCAGCATCTTGGCCTGGTGTCTCTGGTGCGTGCTTCTCAGCATCTTGGCCTGGTGTCTCTGTCCTCCCTAATACACCCTGGACAGGCACAGAATTCATCACAGCCCGTGGTCTCCAGTCTGCAGCCTGCCTTCCACGTATCCTATGGAGTCTCTTCATTCCTGTTTGTCCTTGTAGCTTAAAGGGGACTCCTGCCCCTACCCACTCATCTTTTATTCTGACTTTAGTAGTACTTGTAGAAAGAAGAGAAGAGAAATACGATTTTTGGCTTGCAAATTTTTAGCCAGAAGTCTACTATCTATTTCCACCCTCAAACTTTTAAAAAAGTGTTTATTTTTAATTGTGTGTCTATGAGTGTTTTGCTTCCATATATGTCGGTGTACCTGATTGACTGCAGAGGTCAGAAGAAAGCACTGGATCCTCTGGTGTAGTTAAGGGGTCTATGAACCCTCACATGGGTGCTAGAACTAAATCTGGGTTCTCTCCAAGAGCAGCAAGTGCTCTTAACTGCCAAGCCATCTCTGAAATCCCTCATCAGACTTTTAAATCCATTTCATGTTACTGTTGGTTTCTGCTAAGATGTAGAGAAATAACTATGTTGCTATTTTTCTAAACGGGCATTCATTTTCTCCACAAGGCATTCATTTATGGTTACAATGATGACTTCTGCTAGGAGCCTTTGGCCATCCAGTGTCACAGTGTCACACTGAGTTCTGATAATGTCTTATTTTTTCCATTTTTTTTTTTTTAAAAAGACAGAATCATGCTGTATAGCTATACTGACCTTGAATTATACAGACTGGGCTTGAAATTGCTGAGTGGCCCAGGCTAGCCTTGAACTTGTTTTGTAGCTCAAACTGGTTTTAAATTCCTCTTGCCACAGCCTCTTGAGTGCTTGGGTGGCAAGCATGTGCCAACATGCCCAATTCTTTGTACACTTTGAGGCCTTAAAGTTAGTGGGCATCTCCAGGGAGGCAGGTGGGACACCATGGCAGGACGGAATCCTGACTCTGAGAGTGCTGGCAGGTGCCCCTCCTGAATGCCACACGACGGAATCTTTTGGCTGGACTCCACTTTCCCCTGGTACTTCATTCTGAGACCCCAAGGCCCCACAAAGCCTTGCGGCAGGAGTGCAGTCACTTTGACACAGCCGACTCAGCGTCTCCCCAGACCTGACGATTAAGGTCATTTCAGGGAAGATGACTAAATTAGGCTGTCTTTTTTGTACCTTTGTGGAGTGGAGTGGCTTGTGGGACAGTGTCCAGTGGTGTCTTTCCTGGCTGGTGGAGGCAGGAAGGCCGGGTGGAGACAGTGACTGCCAGGGCATTTTGCTGCAGTGGTGTCTGGGCGCCTCTTGGCCCCCTTCCCTGCCTGCTGCCTCTGATGTACCAGCGTCCCTCGGGTGCCCTCAGACAAAGGCTCCTTAAAGTGTCTTCCTCACTGACAAGCACCTCCACCTTGCTCGTTCAAGTCCTCTTGCGTTTTTTCACTGGATCCTTTCTGTTGGGCATTTGACACCTGCGAGGTCAGATCTGCACCACACAGACTGTACTGTCTCACAGGAAAGTGACTGCTTTAATTCCTCAGGGACATCTTTGAATTCCGCACTGCCCCTGGGTGTATTTATTCACAGACTGATTTATCTGTATGTTTCTTCTCCCCCCCCCCCTTTTTTTTTGCTAGAGGGTTTCACTATGTTGCACAGGCTAGCCCAGAACTCACAGTGTTACTCAGGCTGGCCTGGAACTTGCAGCAAGTCTCCTGCCTCAGCTTCCCAAGTGCTGATATGGATGTGAATTACCGTGCTCAGCTTTGTTATGTGTGTCTCACAAATAAGGGTTCCTTCCTCAGTGATGATCTAGAAATGAAGCAAGAGCAGAAATCCAGGACCTGCCTTCAGGATGTGTGAATGCTTTCCTTTTACAGTACTGGGCCTTGGGCCTAGGGTAATTTTTGTGCTACATAGGCCTTTTCTCTACTGCTAAACTACACCCCAACCCCTAACCACGGGATCCTAAGCAGTCATTCTATCCTTGATACCTTCAGCTGTGTGTATACTTCTGTCTTAGTTATGGTTTCCCTTGTTGTGAAGAGACACCATGACCAAGGCAACTCTTATAAGAGACAACATTTAATTGGGGCTGGATTACAGGTTCAGAGTTCAGTCCATTATCATCAAGGCAGGGTCATGATAGTGTCCAGGCAGACATGGTGCAGGGTGAGCTGAGAGTTCTACAACTTGATCTGAAGGCTGCTAGGAGAAGACTGGCTTTCAGGCAGCTAGGATGAGGGTCTTAAAGCTCACGCTCACACTACCACGCCTACTCCAAAAAGGCCACACCTACTCAAACAGGGCCACACCTAATAGGGTCACTCCCTGGGCCAAACATATATAAACCATCATACCCTGGCTAACCAAAATGGGGAACTTCAGTTTCTGTGAGACCTGGTCTCAAAAGGTAAGGTGGAGAGTGACTGGTTTTCACATGTGCACGCACAGGCAAGTGCATGTGCATGCACACGTATAGCAATTTCCCCCATGGAGCTTATGTTTTACTACTCAGGTTCTACATTGGAGTCATGACCAAAGGTGGCTTGGGAACATCTGACTTTCAGATTTGCTTTCCAGGGCCAGTGGTTTTCTGGTTTGACTATGATCACCACCACCACCACATCAGCATTTTCTTCCTCTTCTTCCTCCTCCTCCTCCTCCTCCTCCTCCTCCTGTTCCCTAATAATACCTCATAACAGCAATAAGCCCTCTCCTGCTGTTTGGAGCCTTCTTTGTACCAGCAGAATCAGGTAGGTGTCTGGAGCATGCAACATAACTGGCAGTACTTGCTTTAGATTCACTGTGATGGACAAGCCAAGGGCTGACAGTGCATCTAGGAAACTTCCTGGGCGGGAAAGCTTAGCCTGGACCATCACTGAGGGCATGGAGGCAGATGACATTCCCAGATGCTTAGAGTTGGGTGAACTGCGATTTGGGCTTTCAGGATCTTTCCGTGCTGCTGGAGACACACAGTATTTTGACACAGCCTGGTCCTGTTTAAAAGCTGGAACCCATCATAGGAACAGGGTAGCAGTGGCGTTTTGGTAGCTGACATAAGTGACTTGGGATAGTGCTGTGTCTCCAGAGTGGGGCTCCAGACTGGGGGCGGGGGGAAGGTCTCTCAAAGCTCACCCCCATAATAACACACTTCCTCTAACAAGGCCACACCTCCTAATAGTACCACTCCCTACAGGCCAAACATATTCAAACCACCACAGTGAGTATGTGTGTGTGTGTGTGTGTGTGTGTGTGTGTGTGTGTGCGCGCGCGTGCACGTGTGCTCATATTCTAGTAAGCAAACACATGTCTCTGTGGAAGGCAGAGGTTAACCTTGGGTGTAGATCCTCAGACTTAGTCTACTTTGTCTTTTGAGACAGGGTCCCTTACTGGCCAAGAAATTTAGGTAAGCCCCAGTATCCTCTTGTTTCTGCCTCTCCAGCTCTGTACTGGCTGGTTTTGTGTCAACTTGACACAAACTGGACTTATCACAGAGAAAGGAGTTTCAGTTGAGAAAATGCCTCCATGAGATCTAGATGTAAGGCATTTTCAATTAGTGATCAAGGGGGGAGGATCCCTTGTGGGTGATACTATCCTTGGGCTGGTAGTCCTGGGTTTTATAAGAGAGCAAGCTGAGCAAGCCAGGGGAAGCAAGTCAGTAAGCAGCATTCCTCCATGTCCTCTGCATCAGCTTCTGCTTCCTGACCTGCTTGAGGTCCAGTCCTGACTTCCTTTGGTGATGAACACCAATGTGGAAGAGTAAACTGAATAAACTCTTTCCTCCCCAACTGCTTCTTGGTCATGATGTTTGTGCAGGAATAGAAACCCTGCCTAAAACAAGCTCTTAGCTTTCAGATGCTTGATGTCACATTTAGCTTTTTAATTGGTTGTGGGCATCAAACTCAGGCCCCTGTGCTTATGTGACAAGGACTTTACCAAGTGAGTCATCTCCCCAGGCAGTGTTGTTGTTGTTGTTTTGTTGTTTTGTTGTTGTTGTTGAGACATGGTTCTCTCTGTATGGCTGGCTGGCTTTCTGCTCCAGGCTCCTGAATACTGGGATTATAAGCATGCACCACTGTGCTCAGCTCAACAGCCCACTTTTGAGCATTCCTGATGTATTCAATTCCAAGCTCACTGTGTTAGGTGAATGCAGCATTGCAAAAGTTCACAGATGGCTATATCTAATGTCAGGTCCCCCCTTCTTTTTCTGTTTTTCATGTGTGTGGTATGCATGTGAATGCATGTATATTTTTGCATTTGTGTGGGCCCGCATGGATGTGTGTTTGTAACCGATCTAAGGTTGATGCCTAGGATCATCTTCCCTCTCTCTTCCCCATCATTTACTGAGGCAGAATCTCTTAGCCAAACCCAGAACTTACCACTGTGGCTACTGTAGCTGGCTAGCTTGCTCTGGGGGTATACCTTGTCTCTGCTCCTTTCACACATCACAATGACTATCTGTCTGTCATAGGGCTCTGGGGGTTTGAACTTTGGTCCTTATGCTTGTCCAGCAAGCCCTTTAACCATGGAGTCATCCTTCCAGTCTCCATTCAGAACCAAGAAAAGCCCCTCCCTCCTGACAGCAGATTCTGCTCTGACCCCATTGACCCTATGCCTCTGTGAAGGTTAGGTAGTAAGGGACGGTCTTTCCCGATACATCCTTCAGGTGAACTCATGTCTTAGATTAAGCTCATTTTTGCTTCTGTGGCCAGCACATCCCATCAGCTCATGTCTCTCACTAGCAGACATCCAGCAGTGCCTCCCTGCATTCACTGACCTGTGCCAAACTGTTGGGATGACTCTGTGCCCAATTGTGACATTCTGGCTGCTGTTGGCAGGGCCTATCTAGCCTGCCTCATCTCCCCTGCACCTGGATCAGAGGCTCAGCCAGGTGGCTGCTGGGGGGAGGGGGGGAGTCCGTCTGACCTTGTGTTATTCTCGGGCATTTACATAGACCAGACATTATTTAAGTCTCTGGAACTCAAGCCCTGGCTGTTCTGTAACTTTTAAGGATGTGTATTGAGTTTCTATTTTCTCTGAATGGAAAGATTCTTTACTGGAGGGAGCCAGGAGGCTCACAAGATTTAGGGGAGCTAAGACTGGGGAGATGCCTCAATCAGTAAAGTGCTTACCACACAGGTAAGCATGAGATCCTGAGTTTAGGTCCCCAGCACCCACATAAAAGAGTGTGTGTGGGGGGAGGCTGCAGTGCATACCTGAAGTCCTAGACCCACATAAAAGAGTGGGTGTGTGGGGGGGGGGCTGCAGTGCATACCTGCAGTCCTAGTGCTAGGGAGGTAGAACTAAGTAGGATCCCTAGCCAGCTTAGCTGAACTGGTAAACGCTGGGTTCAGTGGAAGAGCTTGTCTCAGAAGAAAAACAGAAACTGATAGAGGAAGACTCCTGACCCGGATCACTGGCTTCTGCACACATTCACACAAATGTGTACCAGCACACAGTATATGCACACACCCACTTGAAAATGGGCATGCAACACATACCTACAACCTGCTCTCCGCCAAGGTTCAGGAAGCTAATGAAATTTTAGGATTCCCAAGGCTCCACCCCAGAGTTATAGGCACAGTAAAAAATGGCTGCGGGGAGGGGATGTTATTCTGTGGAGCTGTCTGGGGCAGGCCCTAGGAGGCATGCAGCTTTGGTGGGCTGTTGCCTCATCCTGGGGTGGGCTTTCTCCTGATGGGGTTGATGTTTAGAGATTTTATAGTCATAGGACAGGATGCAGGTACTTGTATCCAGGAACAAAGAGAAGGACAAAGGCAGCGGACAGTGGCAACTGTAGGGGTGGGTTTACTGATTGAGGAAGAGTAGACTTTCAAACAGGGTTGATTAGGAGAAGATACAGTTCCAAGATAGACAGACAGACAGACAGACAGACACTCAGAAAGGAGAGACAGAGAGAGAAAGGAGAGAGATGGAGAGACAGAGACAGAGACAGAAAGAGGGAGAGAGAGAGAGGGATTAATTTTAACAGCTCAGCTGCCCTGCTACATAAAGAGCTGGGGCTTTTGTGTTAATTCAGCTTTTGGGCTTATTTATGTAGCAATGCTTATTTGCATGCTGTTACATATAGTCGTAAACACAACTTCATGCATCTGCATATCTCATTTGCATCACCTCTGCTTTAATTCATAATGAGCCACAGGGTACCATAGAGTGCCTCTGCACCCTGTGAGTGGTTTGGTGAACCCGTGTCATGGTGCTGGTTTGGCTAGTCTCTCTCAGCTGGGGGTTTCAACCTTCCTTTTTGCCAACTTCTTTCTCTCTATTTCTGTCTTTGGCAGGAACCTCAAACTTTCTGAGTAGCCACAGCTAGCCTTCAATTCCTGATTTCCTTGCCTTGACCTCCCAAGTGCTTTGGCTACAGGCATGCCCAGTTTATTCAGTGTTGGGCATGGAACCCAGGGCCTGCTGCATGCAGGAAAGACTTCGACCCACAGATCCGCATCCTCAGCCCACACATGTCTTTCTCATATGCTAATTCTGTAAAGCTTTCTGGACTGCCTTCTCCACCCTGCCCTCCTGCCTTTGAGCTATGCAAGCTATGCAAGCGCCTTTAAGAAATGCTAATAAGCTCACAGGATCATCCAACTAGATCTGGGTGGAATCATTTTGTCCCATTGCTTGACACTTTCCACTCCCCCAGGAAGAGTTACCCTGCATACACTGTGACTTCGTTGCCCCTGTTGTTTGACACTCCTGCTGCAGGAATGACTGGCCAGTTGAACAGACCTCTCTTGTACTGGAATCAGCAGGTCTTCCTTGGACATGCCCTCAGCTGTGTGGTGGAATGAAACAGAAACTTAAGAGGACAAATGAAGTCCTCAGCGTTAGTGTTCAGATCTTATTTCCAAACATCCTTACCACGCTGCCTCAGACATAATAGGTGGATTTCAAACTGTTTCCCCACTCAAGGTTGGAGGGGGTGAATCTAATTTTCATGCTATTCATTTTATGCAAATGAGTCTAAAGAAAACCCATTGATCTCCAGGGGTCCTGTATGTTTTTCTTCCTGAATCTGTGCAAAAAACTCTTGTCCAAGATTGTTGTATTTATTTATTTTTTCACTGCAAGGGATGGAGCCCTGTGCTAGGGAAGTTCACTCTTTTCTCATTGAGTTACATTTCCTACCCTTCTGTTGTTGTTGTTATTATTTGGTATGTGTGTGCATATGTTCATGTGTGTGTATGTATGTTGTGTGTCTGTGTGCACATTTGTGTTGTCAGAAGTCAACCTCAGGCATGATTTACAATTTTTAAATTAGATTTATTCATTTTATCTTAAGTGTGTGTGTTTTGCTGGCATGTATGCGTGTCTGTCACATGAGCAAGTGTTTGGTGTCCTTGGAGGTCATAAGAGAGCATTAGATCTGGAGTTACAGATGGGATGGTTGTGAACCACATGTGGGTGCTGGGACTCAAACCCAGATTCTTCGAAAAAGCAGTAAGTACTCTTAACCACCAAACCCCAGCCTGTCAGATGTCATTCTTCAGGCACCATCAAACATTATTCTCTTTTGAGACTGGGTCTTTCATTGGGACTTGTGGTTTCCTAAGTCATCAAGGCTGACTGGCCTGTGAGCCCTAGAGACCCCCTCTCTCTATCTCTCCATTGAGAGGCTTTCAGACTTAGTGTTATTATGCTTGGGTTTTTAATTGGCTCCTGGAGATCAGACTTAGGTCCCCATGCTTCCTACCCCCACCCCTTGTCTTTTTGAGAGAGGGTCTTGCTAAGTAGCTCAGACTGGCCCAAACTCTATGAAGTGAGGCCCCAAGGCTGAGACCTTCACAATGGCATTAGTGGCCCTTCCAAGGACAGACACTCAGAGCTCATTCAACCCCACCCCACTACTTTGTGTGAAGACACAGAGATGGTACATATAAGCCCAGAAGAAAGTGCCCACCAGCCCCTGCTACACTGATACCTTGATTGTGGACTTCCAACCACCAAGATCATTTAGAGGTAAATTTCTGTTAGTCAAGCAGTGGAAGTATAGTCTTTTGTGATGGGAGTCTGAACTTGGACTGTTTGTGGAGACTTGGTAGTACCATTCTCAAGAACTCTCCAGAATCAAGCCTGGGTACTATGAATAATTATTTCCTACAGATACAATGATTCTTGACGTCCCACTGTCTTGGGAGAGGCCTGTCGATGATGATGACAGGAAATATTTGCCTCCTTTAGGAAAAGTGTCTTAGGCTCTTAGTGTGAGACAGATAATTACTCAATCAGACATGTCTGGTGAAGGTAGCAGAACAGACATAGGAAATCAAAAGAAACCACATAGTTATTATTATTATTATTATTATTATTATTACTATTATTATTATTAATTTTTGACATGGGGTTTCTTGTAGCCCAGGCTGGCCTCAAACTCCATAGATAGCCAGGGATGACCTTGAATTACTCATTCTCTTGCCTTTACTTCCCAAGTTCAGGGATTGATTATAGGTGCCCATCATGCTTCCTGTATGTGGTGCTGGGAATGGAACACAGGACTTCATGCAAGATAGAAAAATATTCTACCTATCTACCAATGACATTACATTCTTTGTCCCTACATAGAAATTAAAAATAACATATTTTTCCAGCCAAGTATGGTGGTATACCCTTGAAATCTCAGCACTTGGGAGGCTGAGGCAGGAGGGTTGTTATGAGCTCCTGGTCAACTTGATGTCACTGTAAGGCTGTGTCTTGGAGAAGGAAAGAAACAGAGAAAGGACCCAAACATGCATCATTCCATATTCAATTTACTAATGTAAACAGATAAAATGAGCTTTAAGGAGGAGGGTTAAAGAGCAGCTGAACCCTTTGTCTAATTACTTCCGGAGAGAACAGCCCACATCTTTTGCCTGAGGCCCTTGTTTTGGCTGGTGAGCAGCTGTTCTTGATATCGGTAGAGCACCTTCCAGCAGGTACACTTATCCGATACCCTTGCCATGTCTGGGGATACAAAAACACTTAAAAGTCAAAATTGGGATAGAAGTGGACCCAGGGGCATAGCTTGGCAGCAGAGCACCTGCCTAGAATCCCCCAGTGAGGGGCTGATGGTATGGCTCAGTGGTAGGGCACCTGCCTAGAATCCCCCAGTGAGGGGCTG
>JADRCH010000355.1:536405-548492 GCA_019843965.1 Rhynchomys soricoides | reverse complement strand
CAGGATGATGCCCCAGTGTAGGGGAATGCCAGGGCGGGGAGGCAGGAGTGGGTGGGTAGGGGAACACCTTCATAGAAGCAGGGGGAGGGGGAGGAGATAGGGGGTTTCTGGGGTGGAAGAACCGGGAAAGGGGATAACATTTGCAATGTAAATAAAGAAAATGTCCAATAAAGAAAAAGGAACAAAACAACCCCCCCCCCCAAAAAATCCTCCTAGTAGAAATTGGGTGTGGTGGTGTATGCCTGTAATCTCAGTACTCAGGAAGCTGAAGCAGGAGGATGGTAAGTTTGATGCAGGCTCTTTCCATCTAGAGCATTCTAGACCAGTCTGGTAACATGGCAAGACCCTGCCTCAGAAAAAGAAAACAAGGGCTTGGAGAGATGGCTCAGCAGTTAAGAGGGAAGAGCACTTGCTCTAGCCAAGGACCCAAGTTCAGTTCCTACAACTGTCTGTAACTCTAGCTCCAGGGGATTACCATGCCTCTGGCCTCCACAGGTACCCACATTGACATGCACTGATCCCTTCCCCGTATGCATGCAATGAAAATGAATCTTTTAAAAAGATTTTGCATTCTTGTTGCATAGCTTCTCTGTTTCTCTCATATAAAAAGTAAGTTCTGTAACTTCTTGCTGGTGTCTCCTGGCTAGTGACAATCTGCCTTTTCTCCTCTAAGGAGGGGTAACACTGACATGGACCCTCACACTAGTGTTTTTTTTTGCTTACTCATTCTCTCCTGACTTGAGATCTATCCAAACCTGCTGTTTGCCAATCGGCATGCTACAGCAGGGCTTTAATGAGGGAACAACATTGTTTTATAGGTTCTTAGGCAAATGCTCGCTATCTAGCTGGTGACTGGTATCTTTGCTGGAGTAAGATAAGGTCTTCTTGTCCCCATAATATAGCTTCTTGGAATATATATATATGTCTTATTATATTATATAAACAATATATTATATAAAATTAATATGTATAATATTAAACCTGAAATATATTAATGAAAATAAATAATAATATATTATATATAATATTTTTTCCTTGGTCATGTGAAGTATTCTGTAGTGCTTCTTTAACTGAAAGCCATACAAGACAATCATTTTGGCTAGGGTAGATATCTTAGTGGATAAAATGCTTACCATTTGAGCATGAGGACCTGAATTTGGAGCCCCAGAACCTACATAATTCTGGCCTCTGTACACATGTCTGTAATCCCAGCCTTCCTTTAGGAAAATAGGAAGCAGAGACAGGAGACTTCCCAGGCAGCCTGGCGTGTTGAGCAATAAGATACCCTGTGTCAAACAAAGTGAAAAGCAGGGACTAATGCCCTAGGATGTCCAAGGCTATTGTTTGAATTCTGCTTACACATGGGGCAGGTGTGTATCCATGCTCATGCATACATGTACACAAATGCATACATATGTATACACACAGAGATTAAAATCTAAATCTCTGCAGTCATTCATCCTAGGGCCCCTCTCTCTAACACCAGTGATGCCTGGAGCTAGTTCAATATCCTCCTGCCTCAGTCTCACACACATAACATGTGCATGCGTGTGCCCATATAAGTGCCCCCCCCCACGCATGAAAAGAAGAGAGACAAAAACAAAATAACAGAAATCTCTGTGTGTCTACTTACTAACTGACTATTATTTTTTCCTCTGGCTTCAGGGCCGTGTCATGGTTTGTGACTCTAATCCTTACTGTGTCAGTGATGTAGTGGAAGTAGTGTCTTTTGTGCCTCGGCACTGCTGCTGTTTGTTTTGGGGTGCCTTTATAGGTACATCTTGAGGGTTTGGCAAAGGCCCACGTAGAATTGACTCTGCTCTTCAACTCTTACAGTGCAAAACTGACCTTGCCTCATGGTATGGCTGCTAAGTCCAGGATGGGAATCTCAGGTCTGCGCAGGTGCTGCCCCCTCCTTCAGAAGCTCAGTAGAGTGTTCAAGAATGAATCGAGGCCTTTCATCCACTTTCAGAAATATGCATCTAAGATGTTGAAAAAGGTGTTTGACAGATTTCAAGGGTCAAGTTAATAAGTGTTGAGATGATTTCAACATTTCTCCCCTTCTCCCTCCCCCCTTTTCTCTTTTCCATCTCCAACTTCTTCCTCCTTCTCCCCATCCATCCATCCGTCCATCCGTCCATCCGCCCATCCTTCCATCCGTCCATCCTCCCTCCCTCCCTTCCTCCCTTTCTTCCAGTCTCTTCTTCCCTGTCTCCCTCCTTCTTTCCTTCCCTTCCTCCCACCCTCCCTCTCTCCCTTTTTTCCTCCCATCCCTCCCTCCCTCCCTCCCTCCCTCTGTCTCTCTCTTCCAGTCTCTTCCTCCCCGTCTCTCTCCCTCCTTCTTCCAACTCCCATCATCAGAAATCTGCTTAGCTTAAAGAGCAGCATTTTTGAGGTGTCTGCAAAGGAATGAGTATTTTTAAGGTTTCAGTCCTGGTTAACTGACATGTTAGTAAAGTTCAGTAGAATATAATTATAAAAAATTCAAAAGCAAGACAACCACGGAACATCCATCCAAACAGCCCCCTCCCATCATGACACTTCAGTAGTTGCCAGCATCCCTCAGCTCCAGAAGCCCGGTCTGGAGCCCAGAACACCTGTCTTCTCAGCATGGTGGCACATACGCCTTCTTCTATGTCCCATTGGCATGCCTCTTTAAAGCCAGAGTGTGCCATCTCCAACCCAATACACCCCTTTGCATCCTGTCTTGTAGAATCCTTAGTAAAAGATTTCAGGTTTGGGGCCCAAGGGGAACAATGAAACAGACTTTTTAATAAGGTATTATTTGAAGAGATTACAATGTCACAGCCAGGCAGCATTTTGGTGGGGGCTGTGAGGAGGGTTCAGGCCCACGTGGCAGAGTAAGAGTCGCTTATATACTTTAAAGCAGTGGTACTCAACCTTCTTAATGCTGAGACCCTTTAATACAGTTCCCCATGTTGTGATTATGCCCAACCATAAAATTATTTTTGTTACTATTTCATAACTGCAATTTTGCGACTGTTATGAATCATAATGTAAATATCTGTGTTTTCTGATGGTCTTAGGTGACTCCTGCAAAAGGGTTGGTCAATGTCTCCAAAGGGTTTGTGACCCACAGGTTGAGGAATACTCCTTTAGAGGAAGGAGGAGATTTGATGCCATTTGATTGACGGGTAGCCCATAGTACATGCTTGCAGTAGGCTTTCCATGATTCCTGGCTGGCAGGGGTGAAGGAGAGGGAGCCTGTTAGCTTGGACCTGTGTGTGGAACAGCAGTTTGGGTGGGGAGGGCAAGTTAATGGAAAAGCTGTGTAAAATGGAAAAGCCTCTGGCTCACCCTTGGTAAATAACCACTGATGATACTTAATAGCTTTCTATACCATATCTTATTTAATATTTTCAGTGATGCTCCCCATTATGCATCAGGGAGACAAGGATTATAGACGTTGTCCTAAGACAACCTACAAAACCAATTTCTTCCTTGTTCCTGTGTTAAAACACTTTGACTAAAAGCAACCTACCGGAGAAAGGGTTTCTTTTAGTCCGTGATTCAAGGCAACAGGAGCTCAAAGCAGCTGCTCATGCAACACACACAGGTAGAGAAGAGAGCACTCACTCACTTCTTGCTGCTCTCCAGCCTCCTCTCTCCACTTCTGCAGCCTGCAACCACCTGCCTGGGATGATCCCATCTGCAGGTAAGATGAGTCTCTCTCCATCAACGAACACAGCCAGGATAACCCTTCACAGACATCCTGAGAGGCCATTCTCCCAGGTGATTCTAGAGTCTGTCAAGTTGACAGTTTGTGTGTTTGTGTGGTGGCTATGGTAATGGTGTGTGTGTGTATATGTGAATGTGCATGTGTGAGTGCTTGTGTGTGTATGTGTATGTATGTGTGTGTGTGTTTGTATGTGTGTATATGTGGTGTGTGAGTGCTTGCATGTGTGTGTATATATGTATGGTGTGTGTGTGCACGAGTGCATGTGACTATGTGGTGTGTATGCTCTCTGTGTGTGAGCGTATGTGTGTGTGAGTGCATGTAAGTACATGTGTATATAAGCGGTGGGTGCGTGTGTGAATGCTTGCATGTGTGTGTATGTGTGTGAGTGCATGTGTGTGTGTGCTCTCTGTGTATGTGTGTGAATGCTTGCATGTGTGTGTATGTGTGTGAGTGCATGTGACTATGTATGTGGTGTGTGTATTCTCTATGTGTGAGTGAGTGTATGTGCATATGTGTGTGTGAGTACATGGGAGTACATGTGTATATGAGTGGTGTGTGTATGAATGTTTGAATGTGTGTGAGTGCATGTGAGTGTGTGTGTGATGTGTGTTTTCTCTCTGTGTGAGTGCGTGTGAGTATGAGTGGTGTGTGTATGTATGTGAGTGCTTGCATGCATGCGTGTGTATGTGAGTACATGTGAGTATGCATGTGGTGTATGCTCTCTCTCTCTCTCTCTCTCTCTTTCTCTCTGTGTGTGTGTGTGTGTGCTCATGCACACATGTGCAGAGAGGCCTGAGGGAACAACCTCAGGTTTCATCCTTCAGATGCTAGTCACCTCATTTTCCTTCTTGGGTTAGGATCTCACACTGCCTGCCCTGGCCTCCATCGGTTTCTATCTGGGATTACAAGTATGCCAACACACATGAATTTTTTTTAAAGATAGGTTCTAAGGATTGAACTCAGGTCCTTCTATTTGCAAGGCAAGCACATTACCAATTCAGTCATCTCCTCAGTCCTGTAATATTGTCTTGGGCAAGAAAATTCTGATTTTTAACCGTGAAACCATACTGTCTTATTTGATTCCTCTTTCTATAACAGTATATCTTAGTCTGAGTAATTAATATATGACAGAAACATAGCTTACATTTGTAGAGTTCAGGGAGTCAGAAATCCAGGTGCCAGAGGATTTGGTGTCTGATGGGCACTGGTCTCTGTTTCCAAGATGACACCTTGTTACTTTGTTTTCTCACGGTGCATGCATGCCAGAGCTAGAGCGAGCAAACAGCTGGGCCTTTTCTTGGGTTGCTCTCTACCTTACTTTTAAAGACAGAGTTTCTCATGAAACCTAAAACTCCTGCTTCAGCTAGTCTGGCTGCCCAGTGAGCCTCCCAGCTTTTGTGTCTCTGCCTCCCTGCCACTGTGATTACAGAAGCACTGCTGTGCCCAGTCGTTTCTCCCCTCCTCTTCCTCTTCCAAAAAGACACATGAGTTCTGGGAATCAAACCCAGGCCTCCATGCCTACCCAGCAAACCATGAACGAGCTGAGCATCTCCCGAATCTAAGGCCTTTCCTCTTAGTACTTATTGTTGGCTGTGAGGTTGACGCATGGGAGGGATCCCATCCATTAATGCCACAGCATTGACTTTAAGGGTGGGTTTTTACTGTTGCTCTCTGTATAAGGATGTTCCTTTACGTTTTAACTTTAAAGAGAAATTTGACTTTGCTTATGGACTATAGTTGTCTTCTTGGCCAAAGAGAGCATCCTAAAGCCTGGGTTTCCTCAGGCATCTGGGGTGAAGATTAGTCCTTTACAGCAGCAGCTGCTCTGTTGTACCCCAAGCCAACATTCTTCCTGCTCTTGAATGTTGTTTTAGTTTCATTACTGTGGATGGTCCAGTCATGAACATGGTTTTAATCATTGCTATAGATGGTGTACTCATGAAATTTTGTTCCCACTAGACTTTGAACATTCTGGATGCAAACACAAAGGGACGTGAAGGTGTACCTAATTGTTAAGCTGCTTTTGTTTATATCAGAGGCAAACTATATTGTAGTCATAAGCCCTATTCCCTGGTGACCTGTTTTTGCCACAAAATACTTCTGTGTTCCAGGGCTGAAGTTTGGGTGTGGATTTGATCCTGTATTTATTATTTACTTTTCTTTTTGCTCTGACAAAATGCCGAACGAAAGCCGTGGAAGGAATGAAAGCTTTATTTTGGCCCACAGCGATAGGGTGCAGGAGGCATGCAGGCAGGACCATGAGACAGCTGCTCACATTCTATCCTCAGTCAGGAGGCAAGGGAAGACTGGTGATGGTACTCAGCTTGCTTATTCAACTTTATTTGGTACAGAACCTCGCCCTATAGGATGGTGCTGCCCGCCTTCAGGATGAGTCTTTCTTCCTCAACACAGTCTAGAAACTCCCTCACAGATATGCCTAGGGATTTGATTCTGTGGTGATTCTAAATCCTATCAAGTTGACAAAGAAGATGAACCATCAGAGATAAATTCACCAGAGTCTGTCAATCTCTCTCTCTCTCTCTCTCTCTCTCTCTCTCTCTCTTCCTCTCCACCCCAAGAAAGTAATAAACTGTCTTTATTTCCTTACCTATAAAAAGCTGTGTGGTGAATCTAAGCTTCAAAGATTCAGGTAAAAGATGATAGCAGGCCGTTTCCCAAACACTCACGTGACTCCCGTTGCTGGGGAAGGAAAGGAATCCCTTTACTTTCTGTACAACCCTCAGTGAGTCTTGTTCCCATAAGGACAATTAGAGACGACCAAGCAGGATATCTCCTCAGATTTACAAAGACTTAAACACGGATGAAATAGCAGGTACTTAGATCCTGGATTCTGTGTCGAGTGACATAGGACTGGAAAAATTAAGAAGACATGAGAAGGGCAGAGGAATCCTTTATTCCAAAATCTGGTTGAAGTGTCTCACCAGCTGAGAATCAAGAATGCCAGCCCAGTGAGGAGTGAGTATTTTCTATGAAGGTAGCTAACACAGGGGTGACAATCCTTTTACAGAAATGTTATTTTCAAATCGGTGTTGAAATAGCAACAAGCCATGGTTAAGGCCTGACCATACAAGGCCTTCAACTTTATTCTGACTCCTTTTCTGGATGTAGAGATGAGATTCTAAGGAAACCTTCCAAACAAGACTGGGCATTTGTTTACAGTAAGAAACACCATAATACCCACCCCCAAACCCTTAGGACCCTGACATTTTCCTTATCGGCTGTGTTTTCACCCGTTGGACATCAGGGACCACCAAATGATCTTATCTACCAAAAAAAAAAAAAAATTCCTTAGCAGCCCTTTGAGATGTAACTTCAGAAGCCACCAGAGTCAAAGTCATGTGTATGGTTATTGTGAAGACAGTCTACTGGGACTCTGGAGAAGCGCAGCACCTATGCCGTTGGGCATGTGCACTCACCTTATCCTAAGTGCCTGTTCTGTTAATACCCATGCTACGTTAGACTTTCTTCACCATAACTTCAACTCTACTTCACCCTGGCTAGCCATGAAATAAATTTGTTTGTTCGTTCATTTGTTCATTCATTCAATTTTTGATGAAATTAGGAATCCCATCTCTCTGACAGAGTGACCCAAGTTCCATTTAGAAAGCCTGGAGCTACATTGTGTCTCCTGGCCCACTGCTGCTGACATTGGTAGCAATGATAACATCACCAGCCAGGGTGCCATGGGGGGACTTCTTCCTTTTACGGAGAATAATGTATATTTGTTGTGTATGTAGGTGCATACATGCCACAGCATGTGTGTGGAAATCAGAGGATGGCTAGGGGGAGTCAGTTTATCCTTCCACAATGTGGGGAGCTGGGTTTGAACTTAGGTCATCAAGCTTGTTGGCAAGCACCTTTAATCACTGAACCATCTCATTAGTCCCAGAATGGCATTCTTTTCCCTTTGAGAGTGAGTTCAGTGTTCTGGCATTGCTGCCTGGCCATCTACAAAGTTCCCCCTGGACAATTGCACATCAAGTTTTTTAAAAAATGCCACCTCCACCTCATAAATGTTTTAAGCGACTTTATAATTTTGTGATTGACTGTGATCCTGAAATACAAGTGGCTTGAAAACTGCAGGTTAGACTTTATTTCCTTACCTATAAAAAGCTGTGTGGTGAATCTAAGCTTCAAAGATTCAGGTAAAAGATGATAGCAGGCCGTTTCCCAAACACGTGACTCCCGTTGCTGGGGAAGGAAAGGAATCCCTTTACTTTCTGTACAACCCTCAGTGAGTCCATTCTCCAGTGACCATGACACATGTCCCCAAGAGTCAGGTGTGCGCTTCATTTCTACACAGTCCTAATTCATATACCCGGTTCTCTTTGTGACTCCTGATTGTTCTAAAAACTAACTTGGAGGACAGAAAAGAATGTAGCTGATATTATTTTCCAAGGAAAGAGGTCTTGTGTTCCTTTTATGTGTGCTGCATGACTTCCTGGTTAGAGATGCACAAGAGTCCATTCGCTCTAGATGTAGTACAATGTCATATGAAAGTAATGCTTACAATGCAAACCTAGCTTGTGAGCCGATGAGTTTATTGGGGTTACTTACTGGAGCAAAAATGGACAATTACTTACAGCAGTTTGAGTGACTCAGAAATTAGCTGCATCACCTCAAGGTCCTGCCTCCTATGGTTGGCAACTACATGGAGTACACCCTCTGGTGCACTTTCCTTCTCCTCTATGCCCCAGCATCTCCCAAGACTGTGTGCAGCCAACATGCAGGAAGGAATAATGATTGGAACCCCAACTGAGGGTCATGTGACTAGCCCTTCACTCTTTACACCAGCCATTCCATTACCTTAGACTTAACTAACACAGTTTTACTGGGCTTATGTTGTTACCGTGACTATTGGCCAAGCATCGTATAGGTATCTTGGCAGGCTCTACTATGTAATGGCCAATGATCATGTCACACCTGAAGAAAACTGCCTCCCCCTACAATATCTATGGTTATGTCTGTGGTAGTCTGGCATGATTTGTTGATAATGTTTGATTACCAACAGCATGCCTTATCTGTATTTGTTTCTGGTCATTAACCTTTTAGATTGGTGTGTGAATGTTTACATGGGTCCATGTGTTTGTGAATGTGTGATGTTCCCATGTGCAGGTACACATGCGGGTATGTGCATGCACATGCATGTGTGCATGTGGAGGCTCAAAGTCAATCTTAAGTTTCACTTTCTCTGGAGCTTCCTGATTCAGCCAGGCAGGCTCCAGCAGCAAACCTCAGGGGAACATAAAGCCTCTTGCCTTCACTTTCCCAGCCCTGGGATTACAGGCATGTGCCACCATGCCTGGTTTTTTTGTATGCACTCTAAGGGGGCTAAACTCAGATCTCCATCTTGGAATGCTAAGAAATCTGCCTACTTAGCCAGAGATTGTAGCCAGTGACCTGCCATTTGCGGTCTTCCCATGGATATTCGTTTTGTTACTGACGCACATTGTGAAGGGAGACTGACAGTCAGCTCCAGCCTCATCCGTATGTCTGTTTTACTTTTTGGAGCCCAGAGCTTTGGTGAAGGCTGTCCCAGTTGCTATGATGAGTGAACAGCACCTCTGATAGAAATAGAGAAGTCAGGAAGCGCAACCTATTTTGTGGGAAGATGATTAATTCAGTTTTAGACATTTTGAATTTGAAAAGAGGGTTTGGCATCCGGATGGAAGTGCCTGATGCTTTAGCTGGGGCTGTGGAATCTAAATAACTCCCTGGCGCCTGAGCAGCTGAACTGTTTTATTTTTTCCTCTAAGTGGCTTTGTGCTCTGGTTCAAGTCTTCCTCTTAAGGGATTTCATTGTTTGACTCTACAGCAGCTCAAAGCCTAAAGCAGCAACTTCCACGGCAGGTCTTAGACTTGAAGGAGAAGGGGGAGGGGCAGTGCTGGCTGGTTGGGTCTGTCACTGTTAGAGGAAAAGGATGACAGGAGAGTGAGTGGTCCTTGGTCTGGTCAGTGTTCATGCGCCATGGCCAGGAAGGTTGCTCTTTTCTAGAGTCTTTTCCTTCCTTCTTCTTTCTCTTCCTACTTGCTCTCTTTCTCTGCCTCTTCTTCCTCCTCCTCCTTCTCTTCTTCCTCCCTCCTCCTCTTCTTCCTCCCTCTTCTTCTTCCTCTTCTCCTCCCTCCTTCCTTCTGCTCTTCATCTTCTTCCTTCTCTTTCCTTTTCTTTTTTCTATTTGCTGCTTCTTGTCCTTCTTCCTTTTCTCTTCCCTTTCTTTATCTCCTTCTCTCTCTTTATTCTTTATTTCATTGTAGAGCCCAGGCTAGTCTTGAGTTTACTAGGTAGGCCAGGCTGGCTTCAAACTAGCAATTCTCTAGAATCTCAATACCCCAGCGTGCTCATATCACATTTGGATTTTTCAAGTGAGCAAAGGCTTTGGATCGTAATTCTTGGGGATCAGCATTGAGTTGTCTTCTCTTGTATGTGTACTTCACAGAGGACCCATAGGTTAACTGCACAGATACAAGCATTAGTGCCAAAAAGGATTCTTCAGGTGACTTACCCAGGGAGTAGTGGATGTGTGGGGAAGTGTTCCTATCCTGTAGGACCAAGCCCTTCAGTTTGCACTGGAAGGAGATTACTCCCTCTACCATGTAGTTTAAATGAGCATCTTGCAGTAGGTCTGGATATGTTGGGGGGAGAACTTGGCCTGTGTGTGTGTGTGTGTGTGTGTGTGTGTGTGTGTGTGTACACCAGAGGAAAACCTTTCGTTTTGTACCTCAGGAGACATTCATCTTGTCTTTTGAGTCAGAGTCTCTCTCATTGGTTGTGCCTCACCAAATAATCTAGGCCTTTAAGCTAGCGAACTCAAGGGGCCTACCTCTCTAGTGTTGGGATTTGAAGTGCACTGATATATCTGGCTTATTTTTGTGTGGATTCTGGGGATTGATCCTCATGTTGGCAAGGCACGTACTCTACCCACTGAGGTATCTCTCCTTTTCTGGAAGATCTGCTAAACCCCAGTAATGGCAGGGGCTTTGGTTGGGCAAATGTGAATCTAGTCTCAAGAATTCTTTGATTATATTTGAGAGAGTGTCATAAATCTCTTCATTCTTGAACCCTTTGAGATGTTGCTTCCCTTCCTGGGAAGCCATTTCTGAAAGTAACCACTTCATCTCAATCAGGCTTGGGGACTGCTTCTTTGTCTCGCACGTTGTTGCATGCATGGGGTTGTAAAAACTCAGGGTTTGGTATGGTGGCAACTCCCTGTAACCTCAGCACTCAGAAGGCTGAGCCAGGTAATCTCCGAGTTCAAGACCAGCCTGGGCTATGTAGTGAGTTTGGAGTCAGCTTTGAAACTTAAATTTTATTTTCTTGTTTGGATCTGTGTGAAGGTTCACATGCTTCTGAGTGGACATGTCCATGAGGAGGCCAGGGGAGGATATCAGGTGTCCCAATCTATCATTTACTGCCTTACTCCCTTGAGACAGGGTCTCTCACTGAACCTGGAACTACAGTGGCAGCCAGCGAACTAGCCTTTTGTCTCCATCCCTATCCCCACATCTTGAGATCACAGTCATGCACACATGGATTTGCCCAGCTTTTACAAGGGTGCTGGGGATTTGAACTCAAGTCCTTGCGCTTGCTAAGAAGTAATCTTCTCCACTGGGGGTATCTTCCCTGTCCCCTAAGCTCTCAATTAAAACAGTTAAAGATTTTGTGCATTGCTTTCTCTTCCTTGAGTGTTGTGTGGCTGGGATACCTGCTTTCCCTGAAAAATGTGACCTACTTACAGCTTCACTTGAGCATAGCTAAGATGTTCTAGTGCTGGATAGGTCAACGTTTTCTGGGATGCTCAGGTTTTTCCTACATGAAGTGATAATGTTTGAGGCTGAGGAAAAGAGCAAAGGGTGTTTTTATTTGTATGACATAGCAGTGATGCTGGACCTGCTGGTGTGTGGTCTGTAGTCCCAGCTACTCAGAAGGCTGAAGCTGGACTGCAAGATGAAGGCTAGCCCAAGCTACCTAGTGAGTCCAAGTATAGCATAGGCTATAGAGTGAGCCTGGGCAAATTAGTAGGGCTCTGTCTAACGAGCTGGGGAGCCAGCTCAACTGAAGAATGCTTGTTAGTTAATTGTACAGTAACTAAGTACAGCCCACAGTGCTTACAACAAACAAGGAAAACTAGCAAACAAAAAAACAACATGAAAATAAAATGAAGTGGCTTGGTGTCCTTCATGTTTTTCTGGAGTTTACAAGGGCATCCCAGGCCAAATGTACAATAAAATGGGAGAAATGAGGTGATAAATTGAGAAGAGGGGGACTCCGAGATCAATTCAGGCTGTAAATATTCTAAATATTCTAAAGTTCCCTCTAGAATGTAATTTCACATTCATTCTTTTAGTGTGTGTGTGTGTGTGTGTGT
>JADRCH010000355.1:460967-536005 GCA_019843965.1 Rhynchomys soricoides | reverse complement strand
ACACACACACAGAGACAGACACATAGACATACACAGACACACACATACACACAGACAGACAAACACACATGCACACACACAGACACATACACAAACACATAGACACACACAGACACACACACAGAGACACACACATAGACACACGTGAACAACATCTGTTTACCATATGTGATCTCTGAACAGAGGCTGTTGACCTGAGAGGTGAGTGATACCCTGGGACCTTGTCACCATCTTTTTGGTGAAAGGTTATATAGATGCAGAACAAAGAAGCAGAAGAGTCCCGCTGTCTCCATAGCAAACCCAGGTTTGTAATCACAACAGGATGGCTCCATTTGAATTACTATAACAAAACACCACAGTCAGTTTGACTTATAAACCACAGTGTGTTATTTCCCATAACTTGGGAAGCAGGGGGCATAATATCAAGGTGATACCCATGTGTCCTCAGCAGTCAAAAAGATGAATTAATATCCTTCAGCCTCTTTTAAAAGAACACTGATGCCGTCTATGAGGGTTTTTCCCCTTTGATTACCTAACCCAAAGACCCCACCTCATTATGTAGCTAATATGGATTCCTTATAGTAATTTGGAGAAACACAATACTGAGAATAGAGGAGGAATTTTGGGGAGGCAAAGAGGAGCCTAGGCTTTGCCTCGTTCTTGGAAGTTTATGAGTGGAATATACAGTGTGTGAGTACGGGGGAAATACTTGCTCTTAGTTTTGTAGGCCCTGTGGTGATTTGAATCTCAAATGTTCCCCACTAGCTCATTCTTTTAATTTTTCTTTCCCCTCCCTTTCGCTACATTAAATATTTTATTTTGCTTTAGAAAATAAAAATACTTATAAAAGGAGCCCAAGTATGTGACTCATTAGAGCTATATTATCCACCGCCCTGCCCCATCTCCTACAGTTAATTCACTTACACTTAACAAGCCTTTGCTTCGTAGCCAGCCTTTTGGATCTAATTATTTGACTGCACTTTCATGGACCTGGCTTTCTGCTCATGTTCACCATCCCGTTGGTTTATGTAGTATTTAATTAACTGTAATTACTGCAGATATATAAATGCAACTAATTCTTGGTACATTGATGGGAGCAGAAGCAGATGAACAATTCACTTATCTAGGGGTGCCTGTTCAGCAGTTTATTGGAAGGTTTTATAGAGAGAAGAGAGAAAATTGATCAATTTGCCACATTTGGTTGATAAAAAGGTTAATAGGAGAAGGTGTTGTGGCCTTTTCTTCTTTCTGGTACTTGTGAGTATATACATGTGTCAGTTATTTTACATTTTAAGATTTATTGTGTTCTCTGTATGCCTATATATGTATGCACTTGTGTGAAGGTGGCTCTCCCTCCCTCCTTGCTTCCCTCAACCCCCTCTCTTTCTCTGTGCCTATGTGTATATGCATGTGTGTGCAGATACATGTGGAAGCTAGAAGAGGGCACCAGATCCCAAGAATTGGAGGTATAGGTTGTGAGCTGCCTAGTTTTAGTGCTGGGAACTAACCTTGGGTCCTATGAGAGATTGGAAAGTGCTCTCCAGCCTCAGATATTTGTTATACGGCTATTTTAACAAAGAATTCAATTCCAATTAATCATAACATTTCCTTTTTTGGTGCTGGTGCTTGGGTGGTTCAAACTCATGGCCTTGTGCATGCTAGGCACCACTGTACTGTTGTAGAAATATTTAATTCCAAACTGGGTTTTCTACTCCGCCTTTGACCATTTAGCTCCTGGATAAAACACACACACCCTTTATATTTACAATAAGCCTTAGTCAGCACAAGAGCAGAGCAGGTGTCTTTTTTTGTTATTATGTCTAATTCCCAGCCAATAATGCCATTATATAATTTGTCATGTTTCATCTGGGCTGCTCTTAACTCCAATTAGCAAACCCACATGGCCATTATTTTAAGATTCTTACCCCATGGCAGCTTCTCCTCTATTTACCTTCTTCTTCCCTTCATGGTTCTCCTCTAACCCCTAAGCCCAGAAACCCTACAACTTGCTTTTGTATCTTCTGCCCAGCAGAAGTTGGCATCTTTATTCACCAATCAGAAATAACTTGGGCACTAGGTCACATAGTGTTGCTTGGATCTATATGCAAATGCTCATCTCTGGGGCAACCAGGCTTTGGGGACATTACATAGCAATAGAGCAAATCTCAAACACTATACCTTTGTAAGTACCCACTCTACTTACCTTTGCAGGTTCATGTTGTGAGTTTGTATTCTCCATCTGTGGTGCTGTTTTGGGAGGATGTCTGACCCTTTGTGGGTGGAATCTGCTGGCAGATGTAGGTCAGTAGGAGTAAGGTTATCCACCTACTATTTCCTGTTGTTCCATCTGCTTTATCCACCATGATGTCAACAGCCTCACTTACCTGCTCCCACTGCCATGAGCTGAGCTGCTCCATCAAGCTTTCTCAGCCATGTACACTGAAACCCTGCTGTGGGAACATGAAGCACAGCTCCCTACGATGTTGCATTAGGAATTTGTGGTGTCCAGAGTAAACACACCTGGCCATAGGAACTGGACAATGCCATCTGTATGTTTTAGGTTGTGTGTGTGTGTGTGCGCGTGCTCACACGTGCGCGTGCATGTGTGTTTCAGGTATTTATTCATGTGTGCATGTGCACTTGGAAGTTAGAAGACAACCTCAAGTGTTGCTTCTCAGGATATAGATACCTTGTTTTCTTGAGACAATGTTTCTTATTGGCCTGGAACTCATCAAGTGGGCTAGGCTGTCCAGCCAGTGACTGCCAGGGGTCCTCCTGTCTCCTCCTCCCCAGGACATGACACCATGCATTTTTTTCTTTTGAAAAAACTTGATTCTGAGGACCAAATTCAGATTGTCATGCTTCTAAGACAAGCACTTCAATGACAGTGGTATGTCCCTAGCCATATTTTAGGTAACCTTTGAAGACTTTGAGGTTACTAATATGATGAACTTTGTAAGTCATCTATGGTTTCAACTTTGTAAACACCAACATTAGGCAGCTTACAACCTGTACACCCAGTTCCAGAGACCTGGTTCCCTTTCCTCCTTCATAACCATTCCCTTAATAATTAAGAAATGATTTCTTGGAGTTTTAGAGCAAGCAGAAACTTTCTTGCAGTTAAACTGGGCTCTGCTATGGCAGCTTTGTATGGTTCCAAAGACTGCTAACTGGCTTTGGGCCCTTCTTTCCTACTGTCTCCAATATAGGTTTCTTGCTAAGATCCTGTCCCCATTCCCTGCACCATTCTTGGGAAAGCTATAAAACAAACAAGCGTACTGCTGTTTCAACCAGGCCTGGGCATTCTGAACTGGACCTGAGTGTACCTTTAATAGCTACAGGAGCTGGCAAGGATTGTAATTACTCTCCAAGTGCAGGTGTGGGGGGTTCCCTGGGTGAGAGAAACCAGCACTTTATGACCTGAGGATGACTGGTGAAGATGATGTGTTTGTCCTTCAGGATGGTAATCCAGACTCTCTGCCTGCAGAAGGGCCATTTATTTTCTGATGGAAGATTTATTTATTTATTTATTTATTTATTTATTTATTTATTTATTCAAGGTGAATACTGAGCTATGACTCTTCCTGCTTTATTGCAAGCATTCTGGGGCTCTGGGCACAACAGTGAAGATGTGCTCTGAGTTTAGAGCAGACAGGGAGGTTCTGATCACATCAATTCACATCAGTTCACAAGGCTATGGAGTGGATCTTGGGAGAGACAAAGTTCTGAGGTATCATGTAATTGCTCTTTTTTGTGGGCTGCCTCATGTGAAAGCTCTCTTATATAGACTCATGTATTCCAAGAAGATAGGTGGTATGGAACATGGGTTGTTATGTTGGACACTGATAGTTATTAGGTCATTCTTTATGAGCTGGCTGTGTTGGCATATTCCTTTTTGTTGTTGTTGTTGTTGTTGTTGTTGTGAGCACAATACCCAAGGAACCATCTTGTAAAAGGAAAGAGTCATTTGAGATCATGGTTTCAAATGAAAGACCATCATGTCAGGGTAGGCATGACAAAGCAAAGTAATTAACATTAAGACACTCAGGAAGTATAGAGAGTATAACAAGAAAGAACTAGAAATAATTAACCATAAAGGACCTCCCTCTAGTGAGCCATTTATGTTAGCTAGGTCCTACCTCATGAAGTTTCTAGGACCTTCCTGTGATGGTTAGTTTTAATTGTCAGCTCTACACAACCTAAAAATCATCTGGGAAGACAGACTGAATGAGGGATTGCCTTCATTGAATTGACCTATGGCCATATCTTCAGGGATTGTTTTAATAAGTTAATTGTTGTGGGAAGACCCAGCCCATTGTAGGTGGCACCATTTCCTAGGCAGGGGATCCTGAACTGTATAATTGGAGAAATTAAGCTGAGCATAAGCAAGCAAGTGAGTGTGTGTGCATTCATTTCTCTCTACTCTTGACTGTGGATGTGATGTGAGTAGCTGTTTGAAGGCTCCTGCCTTAACCCACAGTGATAACAATGGGACTTTGACTTGTCAGGTGAAATAAGTCCCCCTTTCCCATAAGCTATTTCTTTCACTGTTTTTTAACATTTTTATTTATTTTATTTATTTTTTATTATAGCTACAGAAATGAAGCAGAAATTGGTACCATGAGTGGGGTTGTTTATGTAATATTGAGACTTTACTGAATTGCTTTTTATGCCACCATCTGAGGACCAAACATTGAATACATGAGCCTTTTTTGGGGGGGATACATTGCATATTCAAAACCATAGCAGTTGAGGACCATTCCCTTCTCTCCTCCTCCTCACACATAACAGCTGCAGCCTCCTGCTGCACAGAGACAGCTTTCCCACCTAGATGAAGAATGTCACCATTGATAGAATGCTTTCTTTCTGTGTTTTAGCCAAAAGTGTCCTGTCTATGAGTAGAATGTGAGTATAAAAGAACCATAGTCTACACAAGTCACCTCAAGCTACAGTTCCATCATGGGAAGTTACTCTTTCTTCGCTTTAAACAAGTTAGAGAGAGAATGATGCATTGGATTGGCCAAATTGGAGTTGGAAATTACCCAACAAACTGGAAGCATGGAGTAGTGGGGACTCTTGATCCCTCACATGTTCCTGCTGAGTCAGCCATTGTTCTTTGGATGAGTCTACTTTTTGATACTATACCAAGGTTTCTGGAGTTTTCCTTAACATTCTGGAGATTTCAAGAATACAGCCCTGGCATTGACTCTGTTCTTGTGAGGGTCCTGTGGTGCCTAGCAGTGGAGTGGCAGAAGCCTGTGGGACAAGGGAGGGATCCTGTGAGAAAGTGGGACACCAGAGAAAGACATCTTCTTAGATATATGCTACATACATAATGCATGATGTCTTAATTAGCATTTCCATTGATGTGAAGAGACACCATGGTCAAGACAACTCTTATAAAGGACAACATTTAATTGGGGCTGGCTTACAGGTTCAGAGGTTCAGTCCATTATCATCATGGCAGGAAGCATTGCAGCATCCATGCAGACATGGTGCTAGAGAAGAAGCCTAGAGTCCTACATCTTGATCAGAAAGCAGCCAGGAGAAGACTGACTCTGCAGGCAGCTAGGAAGAGGTTCTCTTCCTCACTGGGTGGAGCTTGAGCATATGACCTTAAAGCTTACCCCTACAGTGACACATTTCCTCCAACAAGGCCACACCTCCAATAGAGCCACTCCCTGGGGCAAGCAAAGGAGATTTTCACAAATTATGTACTAAGTGTCCTCAATAATACTGACATCATGTCTTTCTGGAAGGTGATCATGTCTGCTGCATGGGCTGTCTATTTCCTTTCTTCTCTTTCTCTTGTCCTTTTCATCTCCTGTGACTGCTTGCTATTCACTCAACACAGGAACAATGGGGTTTTCACTTATTGTCTGGAATTAACACTGTGTAGAACACAGTAACCTATGGCTTCAGTTCATCCCAGATGAGTTCCCCATATGAGCTGCTGACATAGGTTAGGAAGATGGAGGCCACCGAAGGCAGTTGCTGTCAACCAGGCTGTGACTGCTTGACTTACTGATCTCTGTTTTCCGATGGGGCTAACAATGGTGGTGAGCAAACTCTTCCTTCTCTGTGAGCCATGGTGGTTCCAACAGTGGGTAGAAATTTTCTGACATCTTTGATATTACAATTGGAAAAAAGATTCTTCTGACCTTCTGATGTATGTTTGTGTCTCAAAATGACACTTTTATTATTTCCTTTAAAATTGGATGTAAATTAATTGTATAAATTAATGGAGTTCAATATAGTATTTTCATATATTCATATTATATTTTGATCATATTCAGGCACTCCATCCAAAATGAGTGTTTTTCTTTCTTTTTTTTTTTTTGTGGGAGTGTGTCATTGTGTGTGCATGTGTGTTTGTATGGGTGCATATGTGCATGTTGAGGCCAGAGATCAGCCTTGAGTACCATTCCTCAAGTTATATCTACCTTGATTTTTGAGATCAAGGTTTTCTACCAACTAGAACTCACAAAAAGGCTTTGATGATATCATAATTAGTTTTTGATAACAATGCAAATAGACATATCTAGGAAGAAGAAACCTAGATTGAAGAATTGCCTCTATCATATTGGCCTGTGGGTCTACTAAGGGTAGAGCCATCCCTAGGCTTCTGGGTTGTATAAGAAAGGTAGCTGAGCAAGCCGTGGGAAGTGAACAGCATGTAGTGCTTCTTCCCAAACTCTACTGCAGTTCCTGCCTCCAGGTTTCTACCTTGAGTTCCTGCTCTGACTTCCCTTGATAATGAACTGTATACACTAAGCAAACCCTTTCCTCTCCAAATTGCTTTTGGTTAGAGTGGTTAGGAAAACTAGAATATTTGGCTGACCAATGAGTCCTATGGAACTCCTGTGTTTGCCTCCCCAGTGCTGGGGTTATAAGTACATCATCCACATGTAGCTTTTTGACATGAGTTCTGGGGAGCAAACTCAGGTCCTCATGCTTGCAAGACATGCTTTACTGTCTCAGCTTTCTTCCCAGACCCTCTTCTTTTAATATGTATCATTAGAAACATAATATTTGCATTTTTCAAATTAACAATGCTAACAACTATAGTGAAAATATAGTGTCAGTATGTTTCTTTCACCTAATTTTGAAATACTTATGTTATTTTCAATTGTATAAGTGTGTTGGTATCTTTGTGTGTGTATGTACACATGAGTGCAGGTACTCTTGGATTCCAGAAGAGGGTGCTGGATCCCATGTAGCTGGAATTACAGATGGTTGTGAACTACCTGATATGAATGTGCGAACCAAATTCAGGTCCTGTGCAAGTGCAACAAGTGCTCTTAATCACTGAGCCGCCTCTCTAGCCCCTCTCATCTATTCTGTTCTTTTAACACACACACACTCTCTCTCTCTGTCTCTCTCTCTGTGTCTCTCTCTCTCTGTCTCTCTCTCTCTCTCTCTCTGTCTCTCTCTCTCTCTCTCTCTCTCACTCACTCATATAAGCTGGATATGGGTGCAGTGGCATATGCCCATCATCTCAGCAATTAGGAGACTGAGGCAGGCAGATCTCCTGGGCTACAAGACCAACCTGGACAATTCATTGGGACACTGTCTCAAAATAAGGCCCAGGGCTTGCTCAACAGTAGAACACTTGCCTAGGGCACATAGTACAAATTCTAGGTTCCAGCCCCCTGCCCCACAGGACCACAAAGTACTCCATAGGAATAAACTCATACTTATTTTTATTACGTTCTCTGTGTGTATAGGGTAGGGGTTTGCACACACACCAAGGTGTAAGTATGGAGGTGAGAGGATAACTTGTGGGCGTAGGTTCTCACTTTCTTCCGTGTGGATCCTGGGAATCAAACTCAGATTGTGAGGCTAGACAGCAAGCACTTTTACTTACCAAAGCATCTTACATATCCAGTGCTTGACAGTAGAGTTTTTCTTTGTAGCTGTTTTTGGTAAATGTGAACCATCTAAAGGTGACATAGATGACTGACATTGTCCAAGATCATCTGTGTAGCATTTGTTAAAACTGGGAATCAAGTGTCACTGGTTTCAGAGCCCCTCCTCCTCCCTTGAAGTATTTATGCTCTGAATCCTCCTCCCTGCTGGATGAGGCCCTTCCTGCCTTCTTTGCAACAGGCATGCTGCTGTCATGCACATCACTGCCACCCTGGTGACACACAGGTGAACACTGGCTGATTAATCAAACTTCCAGTGGGTGGAGAGATATTTTTAAAGCTCAAGATGAACCCAGCATGCTCCTGACCAGGAACAGAGCACTGTGGGCTGCCCTGGACAGGGATGGGCAGGAAGGAGGTTGGCTCCTTCACCTGAGCTGTGACGGCATCCTCTTCCTACTCAACTGGCCTGTATTTTCTTATAAAGACAATTTCCAATTCTCTCTCTCTCTCTCTCTCTCTCTCTCTCTCTCTGTATCTATCTCTCTCCCTCTTTCCCTCCCCTCCCTCTTCCTCCCTTATCCTCCTTCCCTTCTTCGATTCAGGGCTTCCTGCATGCTACAAAAGCCCTGTATCACTGATCCATACCCCAAGCCATTCACTGGGGGATTCTAGGTAGGATTTTATTACTGAGTCCTGTTTTTGCTTATTGCTTTGAAACAGGGTCTCACCAAGTTGTTCAACTTGAACTCATGCTGTAGTCCAGGCTATCCTTGAACTTATGATCCTCCTGCCTCAACCTCTTTAGTAGGGTAGGATGACAGGCTTCATATCACTTTGCCTGACTATCCTACCTCTGTTTCTTACAAGATTTATTTACTTTATGTGTAATGTGTATGAGTATATATGTGCACCGTGTGTGGGTGCATGTATGTGTGTTTGTGCGTGCACACATGTGCATGCATGCATGCGTTTGGGAGGTCAGAAGACGTCATCAAATCTCTTGGAACCAGAGGTAAACACAGTTGTGAGCTACTATGTATGTTCTGGGAACTGACCCTGGGTCCTTTGAAAGAGCAACAAACACCCTTAACTTCTGAGTCATACTCTTCTTTTTATAGTTGACTTAAGGAGCCCAGTGGCACCTTTTGCATGCTTTTTTTTTTTTTTTTTAAATGGAGACACTTGCCTCTAAAGAGAGGGTCTTAAGGGTGATAGGCCATTGAAGAGGGACCTTAAGTAAACACAAAACTTCTTGCCATGAGACGAGACGTGGCAGCTTTTTTCCTGAGAGGGTGACAGCTCACACGTCTCCATAAAAGCCACACAATTCACATCTTCCCATTCATTGTGAGTGGGATGGCTGCATAGGCAGATCTGCTCCTGAGCTGGGAGTGTCTTCATAGCCATGTCTTTTCTCTCGAGGATCTTTCCCCTTGGAGGCTTGACTTGCCCAGCCTTGAGGGAGCTGTTTTGTGGAGAATTGTGGAGTTTCATTATCATAGGAGAAAAAGGCTATGCTGGATAGTTTTATGTCAACTTGACACAAGCTAGAGTCGTTGGAGAGGAGGAAGCCTCCACTGAGAAAATGCCTCAGTGAGGCTGGGCTATAGGCAGGCCTGTGGGGTACCACTTTCTTTACTAGTGATTGATGGGGAGGGCCCAGTCCATTGTGGGTGGTGCCATTCCAGAACTGATGGTCCAGGGTTCTATAAGAAGGCAGCTGAACAAGCCATGGGGAGCAAGACAGTAAGTAGCATTCCTCCATGGTCTCTGCATCAACTCTTGCCTCCAGTTTTCTGTTCTGTTTGCATGCCTGTCCTGACTTGGTTCAATGATGAACTGTGGTGAAAAGTATAAGTCAGATAAACGCTTTCCTCCCCCACTTGCTATTGGTTATGGTATTTCTTGACACTAGTAGGAACCCAAACTAAGACAAGTGCTATGTCTGAGGTACCTGCTTCTAGGGACAACTCTTAGGAAACATCTGCTGAAGACTCGGAGTTGGCCCCCACATCTTGCTTGAGCAAGTGCATTGTAGTTGTGGCCAGGAAGGAGATTTGAGTATTCTCCCACACACTCTGACTCTCTTCATTTGTCATCGGTATTCTACTGGCTTCCACAAGTGATTGAGACATCTTATGATAAAAGAGGAAAATCATGAACCACAAAAACTGTCAGCATAGAAATAGAAACAAAATTTTACATAGAAGCAAGGAGGAGGATAAAAAAGTGACATTCTCCTAAACTTAGTAAGTTTGCTGTGGGGGCTGGAGACATAGATGGCTCAGAGGTTAAGAATGATTGCTGCTCCCGCAGATCCATTCTGTTCCTAGCTCACAACTGCCTGCAACTTCAGCCCCAGAAGACCTAGCACCACCTTCTTCTGGTCTTTGCAGGTACCCACATGTGCCTGTCTCTGTGTGTGTGTGTGTGTGTGTGTATGTACAATAGGTGCATACACACACACACACACACATATATATACATACACATAAATAAAAATAAGTGTATTTTGAAAAAGCCTTAATCTGAGCTCTAAACTTCCAGTGGGTAGAGATAGAAAGGTTAGCATGAATTATCTTCATCCAAAGATGGTCTTAAACAATTCTGTAACAAGAGTTTTCTCATCTAGGTTTTACATAGATCTCTTTTGTTCTACCATGAGAACAACAAGTACTATCACTTCAGATATAGCAATGATGTTTTCTTTTTGTCTCACTCTTACATCTTTGAGGCTGCATGTGTGTGCACTGTGTATACATATGTGCAGTTGCATGTGGAAGCATGCAGAGGTCAATGTCAGGTGTCTTCCTTGAATGTTCTCTTTTTATTTCACTCTTTGAGCATTTCACAGATAAATACAACTCCTAGATACCACCAACAAGTACCCTGCTGCTCTTCTTCTTCCTCCTCCTCCTCCTCCTCTTCTGCTTCTTCTTCTCCTCCTCCTTCCCCTCCTCCTCCTTCTTGCCCCTCCTTCTTCCTTCCTTCTCCTCCCCCTCCTCGTCCCCCTTCCCCTCCACCTTTTTTCTCCTCCTTCCTTCTCCTTCTTCCTCCTCCTTTCCTTTTCCTCCTCCTTCTTTCTCCTCCTCCCCCTCCTCCCCTCCTCCTCCTTCTCCTCCTCCTCTCTCTCCTCTTACTCCTTTTAACCCACTGAACCTGATTAGTGCTGTCCTCATGAGTATGATGCAGGGGTTATTCACAGGTGCGTGGGAAACAAACCATGGATCACACTCCTGAAGAAAACTGACTTTCTCTCCCCTAGACATTGCCAATAGCTTTTTAGATGGGGTGAGAATTTATGGGCCCCTATGACATCCATCCTGGAACATTGACCTGCTTGATCTTGTACAGGCAGCCACAGTGGTTATGAGTTCATGGTTGCACAGCCATATTATATCTAGAGACCATTGTTTCTAAGCAGTCTTCATCCTCTTTATTTTAGTGACATGGCATCTCTCTGAAATAGAAGTTACCAATTTTGTTAGATTGTTGGTCAGTGAGCCCAAGGGATCTGCCAAATGAACCATCTTCTCAGCCATTGATTCCTGAATATATTTTAAACTGTTTCAGTTTTATGATGGTTTTCTGGAGGTGATTCTCAGTAAAGGAAGAGGTATTTATTTTAGACCTCTAGATGAGGAGAAATAAGGGAACACTGCAATTTAGAAAGCCTTCTAGTCAAGTTATTAATTGAAATAACTGATTGTTATTAATGTCAACCATTTCTCTGGTTCTTATTTCTATCCCCCTTGCTGGCAAGGTAGGGATCTTGGTTTGTTAGCTTTCTATTACTGCAACAAAATACTTGAGACACTCAACTTAAAAAGATGGAAGGATGTTGCCAGAAATGTGACTCAGGAGTTAGGAGTACTTGTCGCTTTTGTAGAGGACAAACTAGCACCTATATGGTAGCAAATAATTGACTATAACTCCAGTTCTAGAGTACCTGATATCTCCTGTGGCTTCAGAGGGTACTGCATGCACATGGTACACACACATTCAGGCAAAACACATATACACAACATAAAAATAAATATATTTTTAAAAAGATTTATTTTGACTCATGGTTTTTATATGTGACTGGTTTTGCTGCCTTGGACTATGGCAAGAGAACACATCATGGTGGAATTGCGCATGAGCTGATCAGCTCATGGTGGCTAGGAAGCAAAACAGAGAGAAATGAAAGGGACCAGTGTCCCATAATTTCTTTCAAGGACACATTCCAAATAGACTAAAACTTCCCACCTCCTATAGACTTCTACCACCTTCTAATAGCTCCAAGGACCAAGCCTTTAGCACTTGGGCAAATGGGGGACATAATAAATAAAAAACATACAACTTGATATGAAGGTTAAAGAATTAACTTGGATTGGGATAGTTGAAGAGAACATTATCAGTTGGAATGATGGAGTGGCTGAACAGTTGGGTTCAGTGTTCAGGACCCACATCAAGCAGCTCACAACTGCCTATACCAGGGGCACTTCTCTACTGACCTCTATAGGGAGCTGTACATACCCCACCCTGATCACACCCACACACACATTAAGAAATGACTTACCAATTGTTCCTCATAAAATTCCTTTATATTATCCCCAGGGAAAGATTCTCTTTCACCAGAAATGCCTCCTCATCCATCCACTGAGGTCATTAAGTGCTCTATCTACCTACATGAGTTAATCTGTTGAGTAGAATTGCCCAACATTATCCATCTGGGTGCAGAAGAGGGTTTGCCAAAACCCATCATTTTGATGTTGGCTTTGTTGGTATTTCTCCTCACACTAATTGGCTATCACTAGGTTCAACTGTTTTGGGACCAATCAAGGATATAATATTAGCAGCATGTTTTAGGAGGGCTGGCTCACTCAAGGTCTGGGCTTCGTTGTGAAACATTATGTCCAAAACAACAACAACAACAACATCTAAGAAAATAAAGCCAATGCAAGTTAGATATAAGAATAAGAACACTAGGTCCTCTGAGAATTTATCCATAAGGAGTTAGGCATTCTTGATGATTCCTTCTCTAATGAGGTAGGACTGTTTGGTGATATAGCAGCCTTGAGGCTTGGTAACCTTTGATGACATTCAGTGCTTAATGGATTTTAATTTGTGCTATGTGGATCATAGCACAAATTTCTTAGCACAGCCAAGTGAGTTACTAATATAAATTTGGCAGGTAGCAAATATCTAATCAATAGCAACAGTAGCGCTGGAGACATCTATGTAGAATTCCCCAGTAAAGTGCTAGGTGTGGCTCCAGCATTTGACCATCTACCTAATACACAAGGTTTCTATCTCTAGTGCTTCACTTGCGTGTGCATGCCTCCCACCCCCACAGTTTCTTTATTTCTTCTTCTTCCTTCTGCTCCTCCTTCCCTCTTCCCTCTTGCTTTTGTTCTTCTGATTCTCACACTCTTTAGTTTCCTTCTTATTTTAGTGTTGGGAAACAAACTCTCATTATAGAACAAACACTGGCCTCTAACTCACCAAGCTAATCCAAGTTAGCTTCACAATTGCAGTCCTCCTGCCTCAGCCTTTGGGATTACAGCACTAAGATTATAGGTGGAATCTGATGATGATGATGACAATGGGGATGATGACGACGACGTTGCTCAGGATTATCACTCCACATCATAACAAGTATTAGGTCTTTACAAGATAAGGTAGAACATTACCCAGAATCCTATGCTAGTGTCCCAAAAAGGCCAACTTCAGCATCTTTGGACCTTTAGTCAGAGAGGTTGTTGTCGTATGAAAGGATTATTGCACCCCACCAGGATTGCCTGTGTTTTACCTCTGACTCCATGAGGACATCTCCCTCACTTGCAGTAAGCCAGCCTTAGAACTTTGATTTTTTGAAGACTGCCTTCATTGTCCTGGAGGATATGAGTCTAAATCGCCAAAAGAAAGCTGGGGTTGGTGCTGCACAGCTGGAACCCCAGTGCTCATGAGACTAAGACCAGGAGTTGATGCCAGTTTCATCCATTACACAGGGAGAACTTGTCTTTGAAAACCAATGGCTGAGAATGTAACTTAGTGAAAGAGTGCTGGCCTATGCTGCACAGAGCTATTGATGAAGTCCCCTGTGCCACTTAAATAAATAAACAGCTAGCTAAAGAATGCAGATGGGAAAAGAAACAGAATTACTACACTTGGTATGGACTTGCCCCTACAGATGGAATTAGGCTCCTTTAAGACTTTGTTTTGATGAGAGAAATACCTTTGAATGTCTGAAATTCAAATCTTCCAAGTCCTTAGTTAGGAATGTATCTATCCCACAAATTTTTTTTTCTGTGAGTTTCAGGAGAGGTGGTGAAAGGGAGACAGAGAGATTATGTGATGCATACACACACACATACACACACAATTTATTTTTATCTTATTGGTGTTTTGGCTGCATGTATGTCTGTGTGAGGGTGTCAGCCCTGGAACTGGAGTTATAGACAGGTGCGAGCTGCCATGTGGGTTCTGGAAATTGAACCCAGATCCTCTGTAAGAGCAGGACATGCTCTTAACCACTGAGCCATCTGTCCAAGCTTATAATGATGCTTGGTTTTAATGTCAACTTTCCACACATAGAATCACTTGAGTGTGGAGGCTCCAGTAAACAATTGTCCTGATTGCTTTAATTAAAGTTGGAAGGCTCACCCTCACACACAATTTCTGGTAGTCACTCAGATAAAAAAAATTTTTGTCAGAAAGAAGGTTATGGCAGAAGGAAGGTTATTCGCCACTGGGTCTGCTTGGCCTTCCTTCTCATGGATTTATGCTGTTGCTGCTGCTTAGCCCTTTCCTGACATCAGAACCAGCATACTCAGGCTTCTGTCACTGATTAAGAACCTTCCACATTTTAGGCACCAGATTGGAACTGTTAAGCCACCCAGCCTGTGGACCGAGCCACCAGGTTCTGAGGGTCTCTCTCTGGAGATTGTTCTGACTGCTGAGGCACTGAGCCTTAAGCAGTGAGAAACTCCCAGGTTCTCAGCCTCCTGGGGGAGAGACTATTGTTGTTAACATTTTATGTAAATTGATTAAATATTAAAAAGAGTCTATTATTATTTTTATTGCCCCTGTACCTGTAGAGAACCCTGACTCATGCTAAGTGTGGTACCTGGGGTGATTCTGAAGACACAGAATGAATGAATTTCTGTAGTGGGCTTGATGGTATTAGAAAGAAGTTTGGGATCCCAAAGAAAAAGACTTTTCCAACTGAAATATCTTGACAAGGCCAAACTTTACTCTTGATCAAGAGCATGATACTCTCAAAAGCAGAAGAACAAGCAAACTAGAACAGGGAGGTCACTTAGTTCTTTTTTCGAACCCAGATGACAACTTTGACTTTTCCCCATTGGCTGGAGTCTAATCTCATACCCTCTCCTGATTGGTGAGTTTAAAAGACTCAGTGCAAAGAAATTGAAGGAAAGTAAAAAGAGGTTAGCCATTGAATGCAGCAAGGGCTTTCTGTAAATAAATGCTCTGCCCGATGGGGGATTAAAACATTCGCATAGAGGTCTTACAAAGTGGGGGAGATAAAAAAGATTTGAATTCCTTGCCCTAAAAGTGTTTTATAGCGTTTAACAGAAAAGATAATATTTACTGTGTCTTACAGTAGTATCTGGATCTGCTTCTACAGGATATTTGAACCTGTGGGACGTGGCTCAGCCTTTTGCACACACTTTTAACCTCTCTGGCTGGAACAAAGACACGCCCTTACTACACACCTTTAATACCAAACTAAGAAGGTAAAGTTTGTAGAAGGAAACACCCATGTTTGAAAGTGAGGTCTAACTGAGTGGCAGAAAGAGTGGCCAATCAGAGAAAGATTTGAAAGAATAGAATATGCCCACCTCCTACAAGAAAAGAGAGAGGGGGCTGGGGAGTTGGCTCAGCAGTTAAGAGCACTGACTGCTCTTTCAGAGGTCCTGAGTTCAATTCCAACAACAACATAGTGGCTCACGACCATCCAACGATCTCTTCTGGTGTGTCTGTGGATGGCTATAATGTACTCATATAAAAATAAATAAACAAATCTTAAAATAAATAAATAAAAATAAAAACAAACAAAATGACCCATTTGCCACTCTTTTGAGAGAGAGAGAGAGAGAGAGAGAGAGAGAGAGGGAGAGAGAGAGAGAGAAGGGAAGCTACTTAAGAGAGAGATAGTACAGGAAGAAGAGAGTACAGTATAGGGTGCAGTGGAGTTCCTGGAGAGTCAGCCCAGAGAGGGAGAAGGAAGCAGTTTTACTAGAACAGTAGAACAGAGACAGGTTGAAGAGAGGACAAGCTAGCCAGAGGTGAAGACAGAATGAGCCAGAGAATGAGAAGGAGCCAGAAGATTAGATCAAATTGCCAAAGTTAGTATGAGTCCAAGTAGAACAATTCAGGAGAAAGAGAAACCATATTGAATCAGTCAGCTTGGAGAGGAGTTTGAGCCAGAACAGCTAAGTTGAATCAGCCAGTCAGAGCTCAGAAAGAACTAGAAAGGGTGAGCTTATGAAGCAGCAAGTCTCAGAGGCTGGAAACATTCTAGGCTTAGATAAGATTGTACAAAGGCTAGAAGCTTCCAGGACTAGGGCTAGGTTAGCAAACGGAGGCAGTAAGCCTCCAAGACAATAATTACCTCAGGAGACAAAAGTTACTTTTATAGGTTCTCCAAGTGGATGCAACCTATAGTCACTAAGGAGTCCCCTAGTAATGGACATCCATGGTGTGAACTATTTAAAGAACTTACTAAGATAAGTGCATTTGATGCCTCTGGTTTACCTTTTGTGAAGAACAAGGAATTTAGTGATTGTGTATAAAAATGTTGATGATTTATTGGAAAATAATGGTGCTGGCTATTTAGCATCTTTGAACCAAACAACAAAAGAAAAGAAATGAGTTTAGTGATAAAAGTCGACCAGCTCCAGATGCACCATAAATAATCTGATGGTCTCATTTTGTGCCCTGGAAAGGACTCTTCTCTTCAGCAGCCTTAGAGCTCAAGTTGTAGCAAACCAAGTCCAAATGCTCAGTAGCTGAGTTTCAATGCAAAGTTAATTCCCAGCCATGGGGAGTGTCAGCAGTTAAAGTGAGAGCACTGACTGGAAATGAATAGGATCTGATGATTTGGGATGGTGCCTTGCTTGTTGTTGGTTTTGTATATATGCACATTTATATAGTTTATATCTGGGGGAAGGGACCCATGATATATATGCACATTTATATAGTTTATATCTGAGGGAAGGGACCCATGATTGAAAAACTGTAGGCAGGCCTGTGGACCATTTTTTTTAAAGATAGTAATTGATGGGGGAGGGTCTGGCCTAACTGTGGATAGCATCATACCTAGGTGGATGGTCCTAGGGGTGTATAAGAAAGCAGGCTGAGCCAGCCACGAGAAACAAGCCAATAAGCAATATTCCTTGGTGGCTTCTGCTTCAGTCTCTGCCTTCAGGAGCCTTGAGTTTCTATCCTCTCCTTCATGATGGAGTGTGACATGGAAGTTGTAAGATGAAACAAATCCTTTCTTTCCCAAGTTGGTTTTGGTCATGGTGTTTGATTACAGCAATGGAAACCCTAAGACAGGTGGTGATGTATGGGAGGAACCCAAAGAGGTTGAAGGCTTGAATTCTTAGATTCTGATGAACTGATTCTGCCTGAGGAAATGGTCTCTTCATCCTTGGCAGAGGATATATCCTCATCTTCACTCTCTTGCAGTGTTGCCCTTACTGGCCTTGCCTGAATGAATTAATTCTGCCCTATGGGTAGAGCAGCAAGGACTTTCCCTAAAGGAGATGCTAGACACAACAACGTTGATCCCGATCAGGGATCAGGAACCACTGCGTCTTGACCTATAACTAGGCTAAATAGGCCCCTAGAGGTGAGGTAGGAAGTGTGGTCCAGAAGGAGCTGTGCTACACCCCTAAGTAACTTAAGTTTCAAATTCACTTAAGCAGGTATCTCGAGAGTATGTCCGGGAATGGATTTTAAGGGTGTGGGCTAATGGTAGAGGGAACATAAATTCAGTCTGAACTTATCTATAAGGGCCCATTGAACAGACATTCCAGGTTTAGCATTGAGATACACACAGTTAAAAAAGTACCAAGAGCTACCTGGGTGTTTGGCTGGAGTATTTGTGCAGGAATGGCCTACCGAGAAGGAACTGGAGGTGCCTGATCTTCCTTGGCTTAGTGTTAGTGATGGAGGGATTTTAAGGCTCAGGGAAATGGAAATGCTTGAGTGAATTCGCCTTTAAAATCTAATCCTCCACAACGGGATGACCCAGAAGACATGTTCTTCACTAATGCTATGAGATGGGAAATGGGAGGGGCACCAGCACATTTGAGAGCTTTGTCTTTGCTCTTTGTGCACCAGACCTTAGGGTGGGAGATACAGCTGCTCAATTGGACAAATTAAATACTATGGGTTTAATTGAACCCATAGTAGCAGGGACCAGATGGCAGAATTGAATGCCAAAGGAAAGGTGAGCATAGCCCAGACAAAGCAATATCTATAATGACCTGACTAATCAGTACAATATTCCCCAAAATGGCATAGATATGAAGCCTATTCAGTTTCTGTTTGATCAGCATAAAAACAAAACAAAAAACAAAACAAAAACTCCTCTAGAACAAATGAAAGAAAAGCTATATTGGATCATAGTATCAAGGAACCCTGACCCACAAAACAACTTCTAGACTTACAATCAGAGATCCAGAACTCTTGACTGAAGGAAGGCCAGGGTCACCCAAGGAAGTACCATGTTGTAACACTGAGGAGCTTTACTGTTAGCCCTTTCCCATTCTTCTCCCACAGGGAGGGACCTATGGCCTTTTACTAGGGTAACTGGATACTGGAGAAACAGAGCAATCAGAATTTCCTATTGGATATTAGCTCCAAATACCAGGAGACTCCCCAAAGCATTATGCCCCTCTACTTAAAATAGGGGCTTAGGAGTTTTGGCTAAAGTAAAACTCACAGTGGATCCCTAAATGCATCTGGTGGTTTTTCCCCCAGTTCCAGAATGCATAATTGGGGTAGGTATACATAGAAGTTGGTACAATCTTATTTTGGTTCCCTGTCCTGTGGGCTGAGGGCTATTATTGTTGGAAAGGCCAAATGGAAACCAGTGGAGTTGCTTCTACTATTGAAAACAGTGAACTATTACAGAAACTAGTGCCACCATCCAAGACTTGAAAGGTGCATCTCACTTGAACTCTCCCATTTTGCCTGCCCAGAAAACAGACAGATCATGGACAATGATGGTTGACTATCGCAAACCTGACCAAGTAGTGACTCTGATTTCAGCTAATGTACCAGATGTGGTGCCTTTACATGAGCAGATTAACACAGTTCTTGGTACATGGAATATGGATAATGGTGTAGAGAATGCTTTTTTCTTGATGCCTGTCCTTAGGATCATTAGAAGCAGTTTGCTTTGAGCTGTCAAGCCCAGCAGTACACATTTATGGTTCTACCTTAAGGGTATATTCATTCTGCTGCTCTGTATCATAACTTAGTTTGACACAACCCTCATTGCTTGCCTTTTCTATAGAGTATTACCCTGATGATGATGATGATGATGATGATGATGTCATGTTCAACAGACCAAATGAATGAGATGTAGCAATCACGTTGGACTTGACAAAGCACACAACACATTAGAAGATGAGAAATAAACCCATAAAATTTTATCTGAGTGAAAGTTCCAGGAGTCCAGTGGTACAGGGTACCTGAGAGAGTCCATCTAAGGTGAAGAATATGTTGCTGTGCATGGCCACTCCCACTACTAAGAAATAAGCACAGTGCTTAGTGGGTCTGTTTGGATTTTGGAGGCAGCACATTCTTGGGCATATGACTTTGGTCCATATACTGTGACTTGGAAAGCTGTTAAATAGGAGTAAATGAGACCTGAAACAGGAGAATGTTGCTAATTTCTGTGGACCTGCCAGCTACATAAATAAGGACATGGAGACTCTTGTATATTTTAAAAGCTCAGACCTTTAACTTCGGGCTACCTCTCAGCTCCTGTAACCCGACTAATTCTGCATAAGTCCCGCCCCCAGTCTACCCCTCTGCTTGTCTACTACTGCCCTCGCTGAATCTGCTCTTCTCATCTTTTCCCCATTGTTCCTTTCTGTCAGGAAATTCCACCTTCTACTTCCTGCCTAGCTATTGGCCATCATATTTTTTTATTAAAGCCAATCAGAGAATGCCTTATGTAGGTGAGGAAGGACAGAGACACACCTTTACACAATGTGCCCCAACAGGTCAGAGCTTTTCCACAGGTCTAGGCTGCTGTGCAGGCTGCTCTGTGCCTGGACCACATGACCCAGCCAACTTGATGGAATAGAAACCTGTTCCTTTTTGTCAGGGGGCTTTGGCTGACAAAGCCCAAGCCCTTTAAGGTGAGTGTGTTGAATGAGGATTTCTGTTTTCTTCCCTCTGAAGCCAGGGGCTATGCTGGAGTGGTGGAAGTTTCTAGAAATGGAGGAGCCTACTGACTTACTACTTTAGCTATGTTGCTTTCCCAGGTTATTCCTATTCTTCTCAGTGTTCCCCCAACATCTGGTTAATATCTAAGGCTATCTTGCCCAACCATAAACATCAATTTCAGATATTTTGTTGTTATTGTTGCAATTTTGTAGATGAAAAACGGCTATGCATTTGCTAGGCAAGCATCTACTGTTGATCTATCTAGGTGTCTATCTGTCTGTCTATCTAATTATATCTGTCTATGTATATGTATTGTATGTACTTATCAATTACCTTTCTATCATTCATCTGTTTATCATCTGTGGATGTTTGTATATATCATCTATCAACTATCCTATCTGTCTGTCTGTCTATCTATCTATCTATCTACCTATCTACCTATCTATTTAATCCATCTACTCCTACCTACGTACTTATCCATGTCTACCTGTCTGTCTGTCTGTCTATCTATCTATCTATCTATCTATCTACCTACCTACCTATCAATCAATTATATATCTATTTATTTTTGAGACAGGGTCTCCCTAAATTGCTCAAGCAAGCCTTGAGCTCACTGTGTAGCAGAAGGAAGGTCTCAAAGCTATCTCTGACTTGTGATTGCATCTTAAGATGTGAGCTCTCAGTTACTGCTCCAGCGCCATGCCTACTGCCATGCTCCCTGCCATGAAGGTCATGGACTCTAACCCTCTGAAACTGGAAGCCCCAAATAAACACTTTCTTTTATAAGATACCTTGGTCATGGTCTCTTATCCTAGGAATAGAAAAGTAACTGAGATATACAGTGTGTGTGTGTGTGTGTGTGTGTGTGTGTGTGTGTGTGTAAAATACATATAGGTCCACTGTTGACATCAGTAGTTCTTTTTTGATTCTTCTTCCATCATTTTCATTAAGGCAAAGTCTCTCAATTAAACCCAGAGCTTACTGATATGGGTAGACTAACTAGCTTGTGTACTTTAGGGATTCCCTGACTGTCTGCCATTTATGTGGGGTTGAAGGATCCAAACTCCATTTTTTTCCCATTTGCACAGCAAACACTCTACCCACTGAACAATTTCCATTGTCATATTCTTAAAGGGATTCAGATAAAAGAGTAATACTCATTTCTTAGGGCTTAGGTGTGGGATTCTCCACAGGCCTATTATATGTTTGAATACTTGGTCTCCAGGTGATGGTGGTGGTGTTTGGGGGGCTTTGATGTAGAAGTGTTAGGAGGTGGGACCTCCTTGGGAGACATAGTCCCTAGGAACAGTGTGTCTTCTGACCCTTTGGAGGCTGGTATTATTGTTACCTTAGAGTCACTGGTTATTTCCTCCTTACTTCCCTTTTAAAAAACATTTTATGTATGTAAATGGGTCTTGGGACAAGAGACCATGACTAAGGTATCTTGTAAAAGAAAGTATTTATTTGTGGCTTCCAGTTTCAGAGGGTTAGAGTCCATGACCTTCATGGCAGGGAGAATGGCAGTAGGCATGGTGCTGGAGCAGGAGCTGAGAGCTCACATCTTGAGACGCAATCGCAAAGCATATATGCAAGTGTATGTGTGTGCCTGAGTTTATATGTTTGGATCATGTTTGCAGTGCCTAGGGAGGCCAGAAGGTGTTGGATCTCTTGGAGCTAGAGTTATAGATGGTTGTGAGCCAAGTGATATGGATGGTGGGTGCAAAACTCTGGTCCTCTGCAAGAGCAGCAAGTGTTCTTAACTGATGAGCCATCTCTCCAGTCCCTTCCCTCTTTTAATCTCAGGGACATTCTAGTTTGGAACGTTCTAGAAAGAAGGGTACTTTCTAGGATTAAAGGGGGCTTATATAATTTTCTCCAACTTTCTTTCTTTCTTGTTTTATTTTGTTTTGTTTTGTTTGTTTGTTTGTTTGTTTTGGCAGGGAGGCAGGGTCTCACTCTGTAGTCCAGGCTGTCCTGGAACTCACTATATGGTCTGGGCTGTCCTCAAGCTCATGGTAATCTTTTTGCCTCAGCCTTCAGAGTGTTGTGATTGGAGGCTGGAGCTACCATATCTGGCAGGGATGTCTGTCTTTTTTTGAAGTATAGAGGTGATAAAAATTGCTATCTCTTATGATACTAATAATGTCCCAATGAGTGTTACAATCTTGAGATTTACCCATCTCTCCAGTCCATTTGTCTTTAAAGAACATTTATTTAAGGAGGTAAGACATCAGGGCAAATACTAATGGCCCCAGGTTGATATAAGGTGCAGACCACTGCCCTGAGCTTATAGAGGACACCCTGTCTGTTCAACTTCAAGGCTGTCTCAGGTAAGGGTTTCCTTCTGAGTCTTTGATAATAGTTTTTGATTATAATGTGTTTGGGGGGCACAAAAGTGTTGCCTGCTCACAGGGAAACACATTTGTCTTCATTGAGGGGGTGATTCAATGATTGTGCTGGAGACAGGCACAGAAACTTGGGAGGCTAATGTGTGGGGACAGTGGCTGATAGATCCAGAGTGAGACTGCACACATCACGTCATTCCTTCCTGGCCTTAACAAATTACCAGTCAGAAACAAATCAAGTACATGGCTTGCTCACCATGCTGTGCTCTGCATCCTTTCCCAATCTGATCCGAATTCTAAGCAAACACCACACACACACACACACACACACACACACACACACACACACACACACCATCCTTTGCAGAGGATAGAGGAGACATCTGTAAAGTTGCCCATGCCCAGAAACAAATGCAGGAAGAAAAACATCATAGTAAGATTTTGGAACATTCAGCCATATAGGGTAATGAAGACAGCATGCCATCAAGGGAGGTCCTGAATGTTCTGGATAGGCATAAGTCTAATTTTCTGCTGGGCAGTGTTGTACAGTTGTCAGAACCACAAAGAAGAGCCAAGACAGAGAATATCCATTAATACAATGGGGACTGTTGCCAGTTGTAGTAAATATACAAACAACCTTTGGTTTCATCCTCAGGAACACTATCTGCCCCTACTTTGAGATGGGGTCTATCTTAGGCCTGGAGAGCTTTGAGTAGGCTGTCTGGAATCAAACTCAGGGCCTCATGCTGGCCTTGCAACTGAGCCACATCCTCAGATACTGAATTGAATTTTGATACAGATTAAAAGATCACATCCACTCTACAGGTCTTCATTACACTCTGAAATATCTGAGCACTCTGTCTAGCTAGTAAAAGTCAGAGTGACCATTGGATGGAGATCCTTTCTCTAAGACCCCACCCAAGAGAGCAGTGTAAAGAGAGCAGGAGGGATGGACATATGATCTCAGAATAAAGGAACTGTGTTCCCACTTCTCCCTGCCTTGGGGGCCTTCTCTGAATCTAATTTTCAACTTATAAAAACTAGTCAATACTATTCATTTCATTAGTGTGTGTGTGTGTGTGTGTGTGTGTATGTTGGAGGTACATGCATGTAAGTATGTGTGGAGGCCAGAGAAGGCACTGGGTGTCCCATCACTCTTGGCCTCATTTCTTTGAAGGTCTCTTGATGGAGTTGGAGGTTTTGTTTTCTGGCTGGCTGGGAAGCTGACAAACCCCAGTGGTCTTCCTTTCTGCACTGTACTCAGTGCTGGGCTTACAAGTGTGCACATGACCATGCTTGGCTGGTCCTGTGGACACTGGGATCTGAACACTTACTCATTCTTGTACAGCAAGTGCTATTCACCACCGAGCTGTGTGTCTAGCCCCTTCACTGGGATTTTGAAAAAGAAGATAAAAATCAATGGTATTTGTATTAGATTCTTTCTTTATTGCTGCAACAAAATGCCTTGGGGGTGGGTAGGTGGGTGGGGAACAGTTTAAGGAGAGAAGGATTTATTTTGGTTTATTCTTTAAGCATACAGTCCATCATGGTGAGGAAGGCATGGTGCCATGACCAGGAGGCAGCTAGTCACATTACATCTGCAGTCAGGAAGCAGAGAGATGAATGATGGTGCTCAGCTCACTGTCTCCTTTTCATACAATCCAGGATCCCAACCTGTAGTTGTGGTGATTCTTTCTACCTCAATTAGCCTAATCAAGATAACAACTTTCAGGTATTCCCTGGGACTAACTTAATTTAAATAAACCCTCACACCATGCCCAGAGGCTTGTCCCCTAGGTGATTTTACATTCTGTCAAATTTACAATCAGCATTAACCATTCTAGGATAATTCATCCAATCATTTGGACACACATCCATCAAATATGTATTTAATGATGACAATGTTCTTCTCACCTTTTAATATAATGAAGAAAGCAGAAGACTCCCCATACCTGATATAGTTTTGGCTCTTGTGGTGGGATATGCAGTATATGCTGGTAAAATGTTTATTGATTTGCAGATAGTAGATGGAATAGGCAACTATCATGTTCAGTGAAATAAGTCAGACTTGACATATCTCATGTTTTTGCCAATTTGTGGGTTCTAGATTTAAAAATATATATCATCAAAGTAGGATGAACACTGTTTGGGGAAAGCAAGGGGGCCACTAATGAGGTGTAATAGTTAACTTTGTCAACTTACTGAAAGCTAGAATTACCTGGGAAGAGAGTCTCTGCTACACTGGCTTGGCCAATGGACACTTTTGTAAGGGATTGTCTTGATTGTTTATGTGGGAAGACCCAACCTCCTACAGTGGGAGGCACCATTCCCTAGTCAGGGGGCTTGTGAATTGTGAAATGGTGGAGACATCAAGCTGAGAACAAGTAAGTCAGAAAACATGCATGCACTTACCCATTCCTCTCTGCTCTTGTCTGTGAATGTCTGAGACCAGTCCTCTTAAGCTCTTGCCTTGACTCCACTATTATGATAAACTCTTACCTGGGGCTGCGAGCAGGAATAAACTCCTTTCTCCCCTAATTTCCTTTTTGTCAGGGTATTTTATCAAAGCAATAGAAATGAAACTAGACAGGAGGAGAGGAGGGGAGGAAAAACAGAGGGTGAAAAAGGGAGGGCAAGTATGAAAAACAACATGGTACACTCAAATGAAAATGCCATAAAAATTGTGTATGTGTATAAACAATTTAGAGCTAAAGACATAGCTCAGTTGTGTTTGCCTGGCATGCAGAAGCCCTGGGTTCTATCAGTTATAATCTGAGTACATGAGGAGAAATGGGTGGACCAGAAAGTAGGGTTGAAGCTGGGCCTAGGGGTACAGGGCTTTGTCCCAGTTATTTAGGAGGCTGAGGCAGGAGGAATAAAAGTTCAAGCCTGCCTGTGTTTCAAAGTGAGCTCATGACCAGTCTGGGAAAACTAAGTGAAAAGAAGGCTGGAGATGTAGTTCAGTGGTAGAGCACTTGCCTACCCAGGGGCTTGGGGCATAGCTCTGTGGTAGAATGCTTGCCTAGACTCCCCCAGTGTGGGGTTGGCAGTGTGGCCCAATGGTAGATCACTTGATGTGCAATATTCTATCCCCAAGACCAAAAATATAAAGGAGAGCTAAACTTCTTGGTGACCCAGGGTACAAGGTAACAGGTTTGGACTTTAGTGCAGGCTGCTGGGGGGATGTTTGAAGCTCAGGATGCAGCCTGCACACCAAACCATTTTGTCTGGCCCTAGTGACTTCAATGATGTGAGCAAAATAAGCTATGGGTAAGCAGAGGGACCTTGACAAACAGTCAAGGCTCAAGATAGGCCAATCCTTGTCTATTTAGATGGTCATTGGGTAAAAGTGCATGCCATGGAAGCCTGATGATCTGAGTTCAAGCCCTGGGAGAGACTCAACTTTACAAAGTTGTCCTCTGACCTCTCTATGTGGCACTCCCCTGCCTGTACTCACACACATCTACCATAACACACTCACACTATAATGTTGCTGTTGTTTTTTTTTTTAAAGCCAATCCTTTGTCCTCAGAGAAGATGGAAAATGGTAGCCCCAAAGACATATTATGACATATCCTCTGGGTCCCATTGTTCCTGGGAATACTGTCTTCCAATTCTCATCCTTGCTGTCTGTACTGGCTGGTTTTGTTTGTCAACTTGACACAAACTAGATTTATCAGAAAGGATGGAGGAATACCTTCATCAGATCCAGCTATAAGGCATTTTCTCAACTAGTGATCAATGGGGGAGGGCTGGGCCATTCCGGGTGGTGCCACCCCTGGGCTGGTGGTGACAGTACACCCTCCATGGTTTCTGTATCAGCTCCTGCCTCCAGGTTCCAGCCCTGCTTATGTTCCTCTCCTTTCTCCAATGATGAACTGTGGTCTGGAAGTGTAAGCTGCCGAGTAAACCCTTCCTCCCCAACTTGCTTTTTGATTATGGTTTTGTCGAACCGATAGAAACTCTAAGACACTGTCCTTATTCTCATTGTATAAAAGCTAACAGAGGTTAAGTCTCTGCCCCAAGGGATAGTTTCATAAACGCTGGCTGATGCTGGCTGCCATTTTTTTTTTTTTTTTTTTTTAAAGTGGAACACGGTTACAGGAGGATAGGAGAGATTCTGAAGGAAGACTGGAGCTGTCAGATTGTACATGGACACATTGACATTGAAGGAAAAACCTTGGGTTTTCACTGTTTGCAGAAGCCTTGTTTTACTGTTGGAGATCTGGGGTTCATCTCAGGAAAACATTACTGTTGAGTTAGCTTTGCCTCCTCTGTCCAGCTTGTGACTTTCCCGGAGTTTTGACTTCCTTGAGCCCCGATTCCCCACTCTCTTCCTCTCTTCTCTTCCTCCTTTCTTTCTTTCCTTCCCTTGATTTCTGTCCCAGTTTGCTTTAATGTTATGATAAATCACCATGATCAAAAGCAACCAGAGAAGGAAAGGGTTTATGTGGCTTCATATCCTGATCACACCCTGTCATTGAGGGATGGCAGGACAGGAACTCAAGCAGGTAGGTGCAGAAGCACAGGCCATGGAGGAGCATTGCTGACTGGCTGACCATGTTCTCCCACACAAATCATTAATTTAAAAATGTCCCACAGGCATTTCCACAAGTCGGTCTGGTGGGGGCTGTTTCTCAGTTGAGATTTCCCTTTTCTAGGTAACTCTGGTGACAAGGTGACAAAAACTTTACTGTCAGGTGTTTCTTCATTCCCTTCTCTTTCCTTCCTTTATTCTTTCCCTTCTTCCACCCTCTTCCTCCCTCTCTCTCTTCTTCCTTCCCTCCCTCCCTTCCTCCCTCTCTTGCTTCCTCCTTCCCTCCCTGTACTGGGATTGAACTTAAGATCTTGTACACACTAGGCAAGTGACCCACTGCAAAAGCCACTCCCAGCTGTGTTCTTTTGAGACAGAGTTCCACTCAGTAGCTCAGGCTGTCCTTGAACTCATGATCCTCCTGCCTCAGCCTTCCAAGTACTGGAATTACAGGCATGTGCTACATGGCTGCCTAAGCCCTGATTTCTTGAGCTTGGCTCAGGCTGGTATCTGGTCATTTGCACAGGAAGACAGGGTTCCCAAGCTTCTAGGCTGGAGAATAGTCAGCATATTAATTAGTTTTATATCAATAGTGATAGAGAACCAGGTAGGGAGATCCAGGTTGGGTCTCATTCCAGGCCAAATGATCCATGTGTTCATCTCTGTGTAATCTGGTCATTTAGAACTGTACACGGTCCCTATGGTCAGCCAATATTCCTTTAAGGAAGAAGTTTGTGACCCACTCTGCTTATGTGATTTCTCACTATTTTGTCTAGCCTTCCCTTGATTAAAAATAATTCATTTATATTTTTCTATTGTATCTTGAGACTCTCTAACCTTAAAATGCATCCTTCTAGAAATGTGCCCTATAGCAATGAAGCATATTCTACTGTAGACTATCCCAAGTCTCAGTGGTGTGTGTGTGTGTGTGTGTGTGTGCATGTGAGTATCCATTGAGGCCAGAAGGATACTGAGTTGCTTGGAACAAGAGTTACAAGAGGGCATGAGCCACCTGACGTGGATACTAATCACAATGGACTCATTTCTTGGGTCCTCTCAGGTTGAGTGCTCTTAACAGCTGAGCTATCTCTCGAGCATCTCTCTATTTTTGATGTCCTCATTAGGGCATTTAATGTCATTCTATTTTTAACCACTCTGTTACAATCATAAATTGAATTATAATCTGAAATGTCCCCCATGAGCTTATGCTTTGAATAATTGCCCTCAGTTTGTGGCACAGTTTTGGGACACCATAGAACCTGTTAGTGCTTAGCTGGAGGAAGCAAGTCTTTGTAGGGGGAGCTTTATGTTGCTGTGATGAACTACCTGCAATGACCAGTGGAAAAGGAGGAAGCTTTGACCCAGGCCCATAGTTACTTGGCATCTTTATTTTAGAGTGTGGGGTGAGGAAGATCATGGAAGAAGCCTGTGGTGGAGAAAACCACTTCACCCCATAAGGGCTGGGAAACAGAAAGAGGAAACAGTAGGGTAGGTATGTGCACCATCTGTATGCAGGTGCACTCAGAGATCAGAGGATGCATCCTACTCCCTAGAACTGGAATTACAAGCAACTGTGAGCTACTTGACATGGGTGCTGGGAACCAAAATCAGTTCTTCTGCAAGAGCAGTTTGCATCCTTAACCACTGAGCCATCTCTTCAATTCCATCAACTTAAATTTTCTATAGCTCACCTTATTATTGTTATTATTTGTAGAATTGTGGCTGTATTCCCATCGCTGTAGTTTTAGACATTAAAATGTGTCCTGTGAGATGGATATTGAACCTGCTTTATCTAAGGAAAAACCGAATGATGCCTTTAGCTTTTTTGGTTTTTAAAAATTATTCTAAATGAAAGCAAAACACCAACAACTGCAAAGAACAAATCTAAGTAATATCCCATTTGTGCCCATCACAACTTGTTTTCAGTTCTCATTTCCTTTCTGTTGCTATGACAAATGACACGACCAAAAGCAACTCACAGGAGGAAAGGATTGATTTCAACTTAGAGGCCACAGTCTATCTCTGAGGGAGATCACATTGAAGCTCAAGCAGGAACTGGAAGACTGGACTCCTTGAAACATTTCCTCTAATCGAGGGATTCACAGCCAAAGGAGTATAGTAGAAAGCATGAAGGAATTTGCTTGCTGGTTCACTCTCTGGCTGATGCTTAGCTAACCCAGGTCAAACTACTTAGGGAATGTTGCCACTTATGGTGGGCTGGGCCCTCTTACATCTGTTAACAATCAAGACAATCCTACACAGATATGCACACAGTTCTACCCGATCTGGGTAATCCCTCAGATGAGGCTGCCTTCTTAGGTGACTCTATGAGGTATCAAGTTGACAGCTAAAGCTAACTAGGACACTACTCTTTTAATAGGTAAGTGCTTATCTAGTTATGCAAGACTGATTATAAAGTAACTTGATTGAATCTCAAGGCAACCTACTTGAACTAAAATATTCAAATTTGGCAAATATGAAGGAAGAATCAACTCTGTCAGGAAGAGCTTTAAATGCCAGCTGGTAGTTGAAGGGGCTAAAAATTGTTCATATCTACTCTGGTAGCTGAAAAGAACAAAGGTAGACATGATGAAGTATGGTCCGTGCAGAAATGTACATACATGTATTAGATCAGAGAAAAGTAAACTGTGCCCTCAGTAGGGGTCAGCAGTAAATCCACAAGGAATGCTTTAGATGGTTTGATGACTAAGCTTGATTTAAGGACTAGATGTTCAGTATAAACAGGCACGGACTGGGCCCTATAAAAACACATAGCAACAATATCATATACCGTGTAGTTTCTACAACCCTGCTTTAAGCTCCTGGTAGACCACACAGCCAGCTCTGGTCCAGGTTCCCTCAGGTCCGCAGATGAATGACACACTCACACATTAAGTTATTTCTATATGCTTTTTAGCTCAATGGCTGGACACTTCTAACATGCCCTTATCTTTAATCCCAGATCAACAGCTCTAAATCTGCCCTCATCTTAGTTGCATTTCTAATCTCCTGCCTGCTACCCTAGGCATAGCCAGGGAAGCAGCCAATGACCACTCCACCTGAGATCTCACATGGCTGGTGGCTCTCCCTCTGAAACATGACAAATCCTTTCTTCTCCTGTGTCTGCTAGTCTTCCTGTGAGGAAACTGGAAGTCCCATCTCTTCTGCCCAGCCATTGGCTACTAGCATCTTTATTGATCGATCAATTGGGGAACAGGACCTTCAGCATTCATTTCTGATCAGAGCATCAGAACCATCCTCTACACTATCATGGTTTCAAGTGTCTCCTGTAGGCTAGTGGTTTGAACCTTTGTTCTGAAGCTGAAATTGGTGCTATGTTTAGCACCAACATGGGAGGTCACAGAACCTTTTAGTATAAAGGCATCAATTCATGGTCCAGGGACCATCCTTCTACCTTCTCTCATCTTTATCTGGATGAAGTAGTCCCTGCCTAGAATCATAGCACTTAGGAAGCTGAAGCAGGAAGATCGCTTCAGCTTATGGGCCATCATGTGACATTGAGATATAAAACCATCTTCTACAAAGTTTATGTTGGTGAACTGTATGATCCAGTCATAAAAATTGCAAATAAAATCTTATAAAGTTTTAAGTAAGTTTGTGATTTTGAGCTGGTCCATGGTGATAGCCTTCCCAAGGTATACATGACTCATGGACTGCATATTGGACTTGTCTGCTTTTTGGAGTTGTGAAGTGGAAACTTAAGGGTTCTTTGGAAAGTCAGCTGTGTTGGATGGTGTTTTGCTGGGGCAAGCACATGAAGGAATGTTTAGCTGATGTGGCACAGGTGAAAGGTTCAGGCAGTCTTGTGAAGGAGCATTTAGCTGAAGCAGACACAGGTGAAAGAATGTTCTGATAACATGTGAAAGTACACATGATGAAAGATTCTTTGCGAACAACACATATGTATTAGTCCCCCTTATATTGTGTACTTGAGCTGCATTTGTTGGAACTCCATAGAGAGAAACAGACCAGAAAGCTTCTGGTGGTGTACTGCAGTTTCTTGCCGCTTCCTCGGACTCAGGCTGATTGGCAGAGTGATGTCAGCTGGGACAGATGCATGAGCTGAGGCAAGACCCATAGACACGTGATGTCTGGAGAGACTATAAAAAGACTCAGACAATGATGGGGGTTGAGTTTGGCTTACTTATAGAGCTAGCTGTGCAATGCTTTTTGGTCTAACATCTTTGTTGATCTTGGCTTAGCTGAGAGAGCCTTAGCAGAGAACTTCCCTCAGGGTCTCTCCTGCTGAGGCCTGGCTGTCTCACCACTGCTGATTCATGTTTACTATCCCGACTTTACTGAACTGGACTGCTGATATATCTGAAAGTGTTTGTGAGAGGATCCAGCTGCCACTGATAACCTGTGAACTGAACTTCTGATTTCCAGATAACACAGATGAGTTGTTCCAAAGAACCATTTCTAAACAGGTCCATTTATCCCATGTTCTTTCTTTACCACTGCCTCTGATGGGTGGTGAGCTACAAGGGAGGACAAAGCATCCAAGGACCGTCACTAAAAATAAGGCTTGAAAAATTAAAGTTACAGGGTTGGGCAGGCTAAGAAGAAATAGATGACAATAGAGGGCCTTTAAAGGTTATAGCTGGCCAGTACTTCCCTCTCTAGTCTCCAGTTTCTGTGCATTGTGAGGCTGGACACTGCTCAATTTCATCACTGAGATGTTCTGCTCAAGTGCATAGGCCCAGGCAAGCTTGAACCAAGTCCACTGAAACTGTGATCCTAAATAAACATTCCTACCCTTAAGGTGTGTGCGTGTATGCATGTGTGTGTCTGTGTGTGAGTGTGAACTCTAAGACTTAATCTCCATCAGGACATTGCTGTATTTGGGAGGCATTATGCACCTTGGAGGTATACAAGTACAGATGTGAGGAGTTGGGGCAGAATCACAGGAACAGTTGACTCTAACTTGACCTTCAAGGATTATATGAGCAAGCTGGGGATACAAGGCTGAGATGTGATTGACAGATTTAATAACAGTGTCCGACACCAGAAGGAGTGTTAGAGCCCGGGGCTAACAGAGAAGCAAAGAGGCTTTCCACACTTAGGAATGTGCTATCTCCCCTGATCCCCTGAGTAAAGTCTTCCACACCTCATAGCCCAGTTACTGAGGGCCACTTAGCATCCCTTTCTGCTTCACCCAAGTGTGATGCATTCTGGTGGGACCATACAGAGTTCCATCAGCAAGTCTATCTGAACCTGTGTTAGGAAATTTTTACTTTGTGGAGCCATTTCTTTATGGACAGCCTTCAAAAAGAGATTGCTTTCTCTAGGTGAAATTCTCCTCTTTATGTTCTTTAAAAAAAATCTCTCTCTCTCTCTCTCACACACACACACACACACATACACACACACGCTTTCACAGATGTGTATATTGTATGTTGAACACATTCCCCTACATATCCCATTACACTTCTTTTCTGACCCCCACAGCTGGCCCCCTTTGCTCTATTAGTTTACCTCTGATTCTAAGGTATATATGCATATGTGACTTTATATATCTTTATAAAACCTGGGAATTAAAAATGAGAGAAAAAATATATTTGCTTTTTTACAGTTGTCTTAATCGCTTAATATGATCATCTTCATGTACATTCATTTTCCTGTAAGCAGTATAACTTGGCTATTGCCTCTTTTTCATTCCTTCCCAGCCATCTATATATAGTTACTGAAAATCTATGAATATCTAGGATCCGGGATCTATGAAGGTGTCCTGGTTGGCTTTTGTCAATGTGACACAAACTTAGGCATGTTTAGAAAGGGGGGATTTTCATTGAGAAAATGCTGCCATAAGTCCTGTAAGCAAGACTGTGGTGGTATTGTCTTGACTAATGATTGGTGTGGGAGGGCCCAGCCTGTCTGTGTAACCTTTGGGAGGGGCCTTCTTCTAGGTTTCAGGAACTTCCTGAGCCTTGTTTGTTTGTTTGTTTTCCTCCTGTGCTGGTTGGTTTTTATCAACTTGACACAAACTTAGACCTATCACAGAGAAGGGAATGTTAATTGAGAAAATGCCTCCTTAAGACTGGCCTATAAACAAGCCTGTAGGGCATTTTCTTGATTAATGGTTGGTCTGGAAGGACCCCACTTACTGTGGGAGGTACCACCCATAGGAAGTTAGTAATATATATACCAGCCAAGGAAGGCATGAGGAATGAGTCAGGAAGCAGCAAAATGGCTTTTGCTTCAGTTACTGCCTAAAGGTTCCTGCCCTAACTTTCTTTCATTATGGACTTTGATGAAATTAATTCTTTCTTCCCTAAGTTCTTTTGATCATGATGTTTTATCACAGCATGAGAGACCCAAACTAAGACACCTTCTGGACCTTGTAAGTTTCATTTACCTTCTTATCCTGTGAGTTTTGCTTACTTCTTGAGTCCTAAGATCCTCCTTTTATCTAGGAAGAATTGTTTCAAGTTGAGGAAGTTGCTCTAGCAACACTGTCTCAAGTGCCCTGATAGAGCATGTGATGCATCCCCTCTGTGAGTGAGGTATCCTCATTTTGCATCTGAGGAGACGATGGTTTCGTGAGCATCCCAGGTTCATGAACAGTTTTCTATTTTGCTTGCCAGACAGGTTTTCCACTATGTAGCGCACAGTGGCTCCAGCCCTCCTCCTGTATCCCCCTCCCCTGAATTCTAGGATTGCAAACATGAACCACCGTGCCCATCTTCATGAACAGATTTCTGCTACTATTTCTTTCCCTCTACCCTTTTGCCTCACAGGAAACACACAGTTGAAACTGTGCTGCAGATAGCCCGAGTGCTTGCCAAGGCTCCAGAAACAGCTTAATTTGACTTTCTTGCAAAGAACACATGGAAACGGGCAACATATAAGATGGTGTGACATTTTCTGCCCTTTTGGTGTAAATTCTACAAAATCAAGGTAGCACCAAGAGCTTCACTTTAAAATAGAACACGAGGAATTCTATGCGTTCAGAGACAGAGCTGTGTGTGACTTCTGTTGAGAGCATCTTTGGCACAGAAACTGGAAATGACCCCTTTCCCCACCTGGCTGATCCATTTTGAAGATCAATCAATGATCCATGGAGGTAAAGTCCACAGCCCATTTCTTTTAAGTGGCCCTTTGGGGGTATCACTTCCTCTCCCCTGTCCCAGGGATGGGTAATTGGCACCTGAGGATCAAGTCAGTTGGAGGAAGCATCAAGAAAGATAGGAAAAGCTGGACATTGTTCCTCCTTTGATTTGTCCTTCTGGCTCAGATAAGAAACTCCCTGGGCTCAGTACAGGATCCTTCCTGTCTATGATGAGAATATATCAAACACTGAGCTTGAGGCTTGTAATTTCTTTGTCCCATGCTTGGTGGGCTGGTGTAAGACCAAGTACAGAGAAGTGCTGGGAAGTGTGTGTGTGTTTTCCTGTCATTTGGATTTGTTTTTAATTAATTAATTAATTAAGTTATGTTTTTGGCACATAGTCTCCCACTGTAACTCAGGCTAGTCTGACATTCATCATCTGGCTAAGGTTGCCCTAAACTGGTGGCAATCCTCCTGTCCCAGCCTTTTAGGAACTGAGATTTCAGGTGTGTTACCATGCCCACCTGAGAAAATTGGCTCTTTTGTACCCTGTAAAATTTGTCAAGAAATTGGTTGTGTGGGCTGGAGATAAAGCTCATTTAGTACATGCCTGGCTCTGGTGCGCATTTCCTAGATCCAGGTATGACAATACTGGCTTGCTTTTTTAGCATCTGAGAAGTGAAGGCAGGAGGATCAGAGTTTGAGGCCATTCTCAGGAGGATCAGAGTTAGAGGCCATCCTCTTCTGTGTAGCAACTGAGATCAGCCTATGCTTTTTGAGACCCTGATTCAAAAACCATTAGTTTTCAGAAAAGCCTGCTGGGCATCTCACTGGGCACAGTGATGATATTTCTTCCCTGTGTTGTGTGTATGAGGGAAGATAGGGATGGGTGACTATTTGGGAACCATTTCATAGTAGAGGTAGCTCGGGTTACCTTTGCCATGGCCAGCTTGAAGGCACTGCCAGCTGGAATTTCCAATCCATCACCATCTGACTGGCAAGGACTGGATGATCTTGTTTGAGAGCAACTTGGGTTTTCCACTGATGGCCTTTCTTGGTCCTTTTCAACTCTGCTTTGAGGAAGGTCACACACAGATGGCAGGAGGACTAAGACAGACCCAGTTCCCTCAGGGCTCCTGGCTCAGGGTGGAGGTGTCTGAAGACTGAGCTGGGTGATGCCAAGAGGGAGCCTGTATTACTCCCTCAGCTCAGGGTTGCTTATCTGAAGCCATAAGTACAGGGCCCGGCTCCGTGTTTTATTTCCATACTCCGTAATAACTCATCTCACTGCAATTCATCTTGCTAGTGAAGGTGCTTTTCCTGGAGTTCTTATTCTCTTGTAGTGCAATAAAAATTCTATCGCCAGAGTGTTTGCAGCTCTGCCTGCACCACTGGTACTGGAGCACTAAATCCAGCTCTCAGCCAAAAAAATAAAATTCCCCCCCCCCCCCCCCGTTTCTGGTGACAACTTGGTTCTCTGCCCCGTTCCTCACCCTCCCTTCTTGCTTTTCCTTTTAAAGTGCTGGGGATAGGATATGTGTCTTTACTCACGTCAGGTAAGTGCTGTACTCCTGAGCTATTCCCTCGGCCCTTATTCTTTTATTTGTTTATTTTTATTCATATGTGCGGGCAGTTGTGTGTGTGCGTGCGTGTGTGTGTTTGTGTGTGTATGTGTGAGTGGAAGCCAGATGTAGACCTTGGGTCGTATCATGTTCCTCAGTAGCTTTCCATCTTTTCTTTTCTTTTCTCCACTCCAGTCCCCCCCACCCCCCAGCTCTCTTTCCTTTTTTGAGACAGGGTTTCTCTGTGTAGCCACCCTGCCTGTCTTCCTGTCTTGCACCAAGCTGACCTTGAACTCAGAGATCTGCCTGCCTCTGCCTCCCAAGTTTTGGGATTAAAGGTGTGCGCCACCACTGCCCAGCCACCCTTATTACTTTTAATACAGTATTTTACTCACTCCTTGGTAATTTCATATGTCTACACAGTGTATTTTCATCATATTGACCCCCTTGTATCCTATACGACTCTTTCTGGGCACCCCTCTACCTATAGCACCTTCCCAAGTTCATGTCCTTCTAAATTTTAAAAATTAAATCACTAAGTCCAATAGTTCACACTGCTGTGGGACTACTCACTCAAGCATGGACAGTCTAGCAGGGGTCATACTCCTGACCTCTAGCAGACATCAGCTGGGGTTGATCCTTTGCTAGGGGTGGGGTCTTGTGAGCCCCATCCTCATCCATATGGTCCAGAGCTCACAGCAGCCCTGGTTGTCTGTATAAGTCCTGCACAAGATTAAGCCACTACATCCTGCCCTGCTCCTTTACTAACAAGTTTTCCTGCACAACCCAGAGCTCCTCAACTGGACTAGACTAGCTGGCCAGCCCACCCCAGGAACCCTCTCCTCTCAACCCTTCCTAGTGCCGGGGTTATAGGTATGTATGGGTTCTTATGGAGTTGTAAGTATGTCCTTGTTCTGAGGACCAGACTTAAGACCTCACATTTTTATGGCAATCCCATTACCAACTGAGCCATCTTCCAGCCATCTTTATATTTATTTTATTTATTTTTCGGTAGGTTTAGTTTTGCAGGGGAAGTCAAGTTTTCTGGGCCTTTGGGAAGGGTAGTAGTATACTTAAGTAAGGAAGGTTTCTGCTTGTTCAGTATCTCCTGTCCTCAAGTTCCTTCCTAGACTCATTTCCCCTTGGATGTTTTGCTTCAGGTTACATAATTTGCTTTACACTCAGAAAATAAACCCCTTGTCTTCCTTGGACTCACTTCAGCCCTGAGCGGGGGCAAGAAGCTGATTTGGGTCAGATTCAGCCCAGTGGGGGTGGATGTAGGTTAATGGCAGGTTGGACTGGGCAGAATTCACTAGAAAAGAGCAGAGCACGGAGAAATGTCTTTACTTCCACCCTTTCCCTGCTTGGCTGTCACTGTGTTTCCTTTCTAACATGTTTTTTCTTATCATAAGTAATGCTGTGGTGAGCAGGGGGGGTGAGGGTGGGGAACGCTAACCCGTGTTTGTGACTGGGTTTTTAGAATCTCAAACTCTTCCATGCAAAGACACCAAGTCAGTGGTTAGAAGCACTGTTTAGCCCTTTGGTTTAATTGCCAAAATCCATCCTGGAGATGCTCCCCCTCCTTCTTCACATGTGCAAACCCAGGAAACAGTGTGTCTAAACTCAGGCGTGGTGGTGCAAACCTGTAATTCTAGCACTTTGTAGATGGGTCTGACAGGAAGGCTAGGAGTTCATGGGTTCAGCTACATAGTGAGTCAGGGGCCAGCCCATAAGACTATGTTTAAAAAAACAACAAATAAAATTCCACTTCATGCAGTACCACCAACACCACCGTTAGGGTCTTGGAAGAAGATGTTGGCAACTTGATAATTCAAAAATAACATTGCAAGCAAATTTTACCTTCATTCCTAGTGAGGTCAAATTTATTTTCCTATGTGACTGTTAGCCAAAATATTTTTCTGCATTCTTTGATATTGTCTAGATGGTTGTGATGAAGGAAGTAGCTTTGATCTTTGCTAGGGTTTTATGTCTTACTATTTAAAAATGTTTCACTTGTGTGTGTGCCATGCCTGTGTGCGCACAGGCATGCAGGTGCCAGCTGAAGGAGGCGAGGGTATCAGACCCCCTAAGCTGGTGGTTGTGAGCCACCTACCCTGGTGTCAAGAACTGAATTTGGGTCTTCTGCAAGTGCAGGAAGCACTTTTGAACTAGTGAGCCATCTTTCAAGCACCATGTCCAGGGTTTGACAGCTTGCAGTCTTATGCATGCTGGGTAAGTGTATCTCTACTACTGAGCTGTGTCCCTAGGCATCACTAAAACATCCAGGCTAGCCCTGAACTTGCAATCTTCCTACTTCTGCTCTTTATGTAGGACAGGCACATGCCACTCACTATTCCACAGCAATGCTGTTAATTTATTAACAATTGGTTAATTAATTGTGCATATGCCGTGTGTGCATGTGTGTTTGTGTATGTGCGTGTGCATGTGTATGTCTGTGTGTGAAGGCTACAGGGGAGCATTGGTTGTCATTCCCAGGTGCCATCCCTGTTTGTTGAGGTAGAATTCTCTCCTTAGCCTAGAGCTTGCCAAGTAGACTAGACTGGATGGCCCACATCTCCCAGGAATCCCCCTGTCTCGGCCTCTCCGGAATTGGTATTATAAGAATTTGTCACCATTCCCAGCATTTTTAAAATGGGTTTTGGGCCTCCACTTAATACCTCATGTTTAAGGCAAGCACATTATTGCTTAAGTTATCACCAAAGCTGGGTTCCCTTGTTTATTTTAAGATTTATTTTTTTATTTTTATTTTTATTTTTAAATCATATGTTTGTTTCTGTCTGTCTGTGAGTATGTATATGTGAATACAGGTACTTTGGGAAGCCAAAAGATCTCAGGTCTCCTAGAACTGCAGTTACAGATCGTTGTGGGCCATCTAATGTGAGTACTGGGAACTGAACTCAGGTCCTCTGCAAGACCAGTATGTGCTCTTAACTGCTTAATCCTGTAGGTCCCTCTTGGAAACAAGGTCTCACATAGCCCAGTTTGGCTGCAAACTCACTGTGTAGCCATAGATGATCCCAAGAGCAGAGGCCACAGGTACACATCACTATACTTGGTTTATGGCATACTAGGGATTGAACTCAGGGCTTTATATATGCTGGGCACGTACTCTACTAGCTGAAGTACAGCCCAAACCTCCAGTTTCCTTTTCAGATGCATATATGTGCACTAGAGTGTAAATCTCTGAGTGTGCCTTTCCGTCTGTCTTAGTGTGTACACATATCTTCATGGATTTTTGCGGGAAGCTGGGTCTAGCTGTACAATATAGGGTATCCCTCATTCCCATACCAATCCTGAAGATGAATGAATTTTTAAGTGAAGAACATTTGACTCAATTATAGGTACCCACAGTGCTGTCACTGGAGATGAAGTTTTCTTGTTCTGTACTCGTGGTCAGAGCTCAGAGTCACATTAGGTAATTAAGAATTTGGATGTCTGAGATCTCATTTAAATGAATACACATTTAGTAAAAGCACATGCCCATTATACTCAGTCACCAGCAGGGAAATGCAGGCAGGAGCAGTACCCTGGTTCAGGGAGCACTGTCCTGTTTCATTCTTGTGCCACCAGGGATGTCCATTGCTCTGTTGGCTTTGCTGCCCATGGGACTAACCAGCCTGTACCTCCCCCTTCTTCAGGCCTCTCTGAGAATTTTCTCAATTTCCCCCTGCAGGAAAGTTCTCGAGTGGACTGTAAGTGCATTGAACCTCCAGAGGAGAATCTGCTGGTGGTCACAGTATCTGACCTGTTATTTATCACTTAATTATTTTTAAATAGGGACGAAATCCTGTTATGTGGTGCAGGCTGGCCTTAAACTCTCAATCCAATAGCCCGAGCCCCCCTACTGCTGGGATTACAGGCAGGCACCAACTGTGACCAATTCCTGTCATTTTTTAAATTTCATTTTTTAAAAAACATAGTATCTTGTGTAGCTCAGGCAAGCCTCAAACTTTCTTTATAGTTGAGCATGACCTTGAACTCCTGCTCCTTCTGCCTCCACCTCCAGAGTGTTGGAATTATAGGTGGGTACTAGCACACTCTGTTTATGTAGTGCTGGAGTTAGAACCCAGGGCTTCCAAGATGCTAGGCAAGCCCAATAACAAGTGAAAATGCCACAGGACACTATGGCCCTTCACTGCTCCTCAGCAGACTGGTGTGGACCCCATAGACCTCTTTGGCATCTCTTCTTCCTCCCTCAGCATTTCCCCAGTGATGGCCTCTGAACTTTGACTAACTTTTAGTCAGTTGTATAACCTTTGTCTTTAGTTTTGATTGTGCTTTTTAAAGTCTTTTAAAACATTTCCTCTAGTTGCCATAGAAACAGTGATGTCAGGCCTCCTGAGAGCTTTATTGTCATGAACATGAGCTTCACAGAGTTGTTCTCTCTAATGATGTTTGGGGAGAGGTTGGGGACATGGCTCAGCTGGTAGAGTGCTTTTGTAGTATCCACGAAACCTTGGGTTCCATGCCTAGCACCACATGAACCTAGAGTGGTGATGCATGTCACATGTGTCTTATCTCAGGACTCTAGAGATGGAAACAGGAGAATCAAGGTGAGCCTCAGCTACAGAGCAAAGGTCAAAGGTTGCCCAGGATACATAGGTGATCCAGTTTCAAGCACTTGCTGCCCTCCCAGAGGAGCCAAGTTTGGTTCCTAGCAACGTTTCAGGTGGTTCACAATCACCTGTAACTTCAGCTCCAGAAAATCTAACGCCTTCTCCTGAACTTTGTTGGCATGTATGCGCGCGCGCGCGCACGCGCGCGCGCACACACACACACCCCAGACAATACTAACAATAATAAAAAGTTTGAAAATTATTATTATTTTGGTTCTAATGTTAGTCTATGGGAACTAAACATGGCTACCCCTAGAATGGTCTCTTCTCTTTGCACCCAAAATCTGTTCCTTTACCTTGAAAAGCAGATACTACTGCGTGGAGTCACTTGGAATTCTTTTTGGTTTAGCCACATCCTACTATGGTATAAAACATAGCCACTGGGTGAGCCAGAAAGTGGGTCAGTCCCTCAGCTTGCTCTGTAGGGAAGCTAACAGCTATCCCCAAAGTCACCCATGCATCCTTCATTGTCCTCTGGCTTTATATCTCATTCACATACTGCTCTAAAGATGCTGGAGGGGCACAGTGGCAGGCACCCAGGAGGCTGAGGCAGAAGAAAACAGATCCAAAACCAGAAGCAGAATAAGAACCAAAACTGTCCCTGAAGAGATGTTTCTTTTGGGGGAGTTCAGCCTTAGAGTTTTCTCTGGTCCAGCTGTTGTGCTATGGTCTACCAGAGAGAGGATCTTCCTGGCCTATCTTGTGTCAGAGTTCAGGAGTAAAGAGACTTGTGAAGGAGACACAGTGAGAGTCAGAGTCAAAGAACTGATGCTTCTTCTTTTTGCTTGGGAGAGATCACAAGCATCTATGTTGCTTCATATTGCTTGCTTGACAGGATCAAGAATCACTTAGGAGATAATCCTCTGGGTGAGTCTCTGGCTTAACTGAAGTGGGGGAGGTGAATGTGGACAGTACCATCTGATGGTTTGGAGGGCAGGGTCTCTGCATAAAAAAAGAGAAACTGAGTACCATCCAGTATTTATCTCTCTTCCTTACTGTGGATGCTACATAACCAAAGACCTCACACTCCCGCCTCCATGCCTTCCCCACCAAGTGGACTGTTCCTCAAACTGTGAGCCAAATTACACCTTTCACCAAGTTGCTTTTGTCAGGGATTTGTCACAGCTACAAGGAAAGGAACTAATATGGAGTCCTTGCTGAGTCTTCTTCTCTTGTTAAGGGTCAAGGCTGTCTTTGCTTGGGATGGACCCTGTGGCAGGTACAATAGCACTGTCCCCAAAGATGCCACCTGCTAATCCCTGGAATCTGTGGATATAGGCTGTTACATGGTCAATGAGAACCAAAGTCTCTCATGACTTGATCTGCACCATTTGTTGCATATAAGCCCTGAGAGGTTCAGGAACTTTTCTGTGACTCGGGGCCATGATGAGATAAGACACAAGAGTATGACATCAAGGTAACAATGGGATGTTCTCACAAGTTAAGAAGTCATGGAGGAGCTCACCATGGGCATGAAGCTTGATGATTTAGCTAGGCTGGTTGACTGATCATTGATCCTTAGGGATATGCCTGCTTCCAATTGCCCGGTGTTGAAATTGCAAGCACATAGCATTGCACCAGGATTTTTGACATGGATACTGGGAATCAAATTTAGGTCTTGCAAGGGAAGAACTCTATTGACTGAACCATCTCCAATGATCTTTGAAGTATAATCTATGAAAGTGTAATTTATATACCATGAAATGTACATTATTATATAGCCATCACCAACTTCCATTTTTAGGACATTTCCCCCAAACTTTCCTCAGGCCCATCTGCAGTCCTTCCATGTTCCCACATTCAGCCCCAGGCAACCACTAAACTTTCTGCTGTTGTGAATTTTCCTCTCCTGGCTCCTAAGCTTTTGCTTCAGGCTTTGCCATTTAGAAAACCCAGGCTAAGGCACAAAGCAAGTGATCTAGAAAATTAGACTTGATCTCTGACTATGAATAGCTATCCTGGGTGACTTCGTAGGCGGTTAGACATGATAGAATGTGTGTCTTCATGGTCTTCTCCTGCCAGATCAGCTCTTATTTCTTGGGAGTGAAATTTATTCTGAACAGAACTCATTGATGATTGATCATGTGATATGTATCTTGAGGTAGATCCAGTCCAAGGAAGATCCCTAGAAGGAGGCTTTCTCCAGTGGTGCTGTAAGGACATTTTGTTTCCTGGCTTACTAGTTAGTTTTCTTGTTGTTAGTTAGGTTTTTTTTTTTTTTTTTGTAGTAGCTTAAGTAGCATAATAGCCATAAAAATAGCCAATAAAGAAGAAGTGTTTAATTGTGCCACAGTGTACCCATTATCAGCTAGCGGGTGGGGGTGGGGGGAAGATAGGAATATATGAATGTTGGTGCACGTTCTCTTTGGGACCTCTGGGACCTCATAGGAGGGTGCTACTTATATTTAGAGTGTGTCTTCCTTAATAAACTTGGACTAGAAACCCTCTCACAGACGTGCAGATAGTCATTTCTATGGTGATTCTAGATCCTGTCAAAGCAACAATCAGTAACAACTTCTGGGGCTGGGGATATGGCTTAGTGGATAGTTATTGTGAGGAAGCTTGGGGGACAGAGTTCAGATCTTCAATGCCAATGTAAATAGCACAAGGCAGCTTGCCTGTAATCCAGCACTTTAAAGGGGTAGAGAGTGACTGATAGAATAGAGTGAGGGAAAACCCTGATGTCAATCTGTACTGTCACATGCACACACATACACATGTGCCTACATGTACATGTGGGTCCACACACAGACAAGTACAAATCACACATACCACATATAAAAATATTAACTACTTACACAGGTGTACAATCCCACAGGTGAATGTGCATATGCACATGCAATACACCACAATACATACAAATTTTAAAATCGTGAATGTGCATATGCACATGCAATACACCACACACACACACACACACACACACACACACACACACACGATTTAAAATCTGTCAATCATAACACAGGAGATTCAACCAAATTGCTCAGAATCAGAAGACATGGGAGAGATACTTTATCTATGGTGTCTCCTAAAATTAAAAAGCAGAGTGGGTGCTCCAGTTGTTCAGCAGGTTGGTACTGCCTTAGGGAGTCAGTAGTTCTTTCAGTTTATCTAGCTCAGTTTAGCTGGTGAGTATTGTGTAAGTGGTTGTCTTAATTTTTAATTGACTCTGCTCACTGTGGGTAGCACCATTCTCTAGGCTGTGCCCTGAACCAGAGTAAGGAAAGCCAACTGAACAAGCACAGCAAACAAGCAAGGATCTATGAGTTTGCTCTGTCTGCTTTTGACTATGGATGTGATAGTTTTTCTGTTTTAACTTCCATGAAATGATTGACTATGACCTAGAACTGTGAGTCAATCAAACCTCTTTTCCCTCTAAGTTGCATTTTGTCAGGATATTTTATCACAGCAACAGAAATGAAACTAGAACACTCTCAGTTTGTCAGGACCATGGACAGGGCAGGACAAGCTGAGCAATGACCTCTAGAGGTTTGCAGGGGTGAGAAGTGTCAGGGGCTCCCTGGAGCAGGAGGCCTCTGGGAGTCTGAGTTAATTTCTTCTTCAAGGAAGAGTCTCTGGCAAGATTTAATTGCGGGTTTAAGAATCACATTTTCATTTTAGAAAGATCAATCGGACAGCCCAGGATCTCTTCACACAAAATAATTTATTCTTTGTATTCAGGAAGAGTCCCTGAGGAGAGAAGGAAAGGAAGAGAAATTTTATTGAGGTATATGGGGGAATGAGATTGGGACATATATCCTGCAGAGGGGCTTAACCTGAAGCCCTGGGCTCAGGATAGGATGGTGGCCCACATATGTGGAAGATGAACTGGCTGTTGCTAACAATCTGTAACCCATGGCTGTCATTTTCAGTAGTACAAAAGTGGATTGGTGGAGGCTGATAAGAATCAGAAGGGTACCCATGAGGAGTGTGGCATCGTTAGAAGTGAGGGGATCTTCTGAGCACTGTTGGAACACTCTTCTTTGCATTTGTTTGTTGGTGGTATGTAATTTGTATTGAGTGTATTACATGCATTCTAACCTATTATAAAAAAGTAACACATAAACATAGTATAAACCAAACTTATTAGAAATAACCAGTGTGAGGGTGGCATGGTGACTCAGATGGTGAAGGTACTTGAAGCCAAGCCTGATGATCATATTTCTATCCCTGGGAACCACATAGAAGAAGAAAATCACTCCTGAGAGCTGTCCTCTGCTTGTGAGCTCACACACTCACACATACATGAACACACAGACACTCTGCACACACACATGTAACTCACATACACACTCTGTACATGCATACTCACAGTCACAACCCCATGCACATGCACACTTATATGTACACATAGAGAAAATAAATAAATAAAACTGATGTAAAAACTTTTTTTAAAGGAGACGACCAAGGTGAGAACTTATTGAGTGCTGTTAACTTGTAATCAGAGAGGCTTAACAGAAAAATCTCCTCCCCCCACATCACCTCTGTTTATGAATCTTTAAAACACATTACCACCTGCAACTACCTTTCTAAATGAATTTTGATTTTTTAAGCAAAAATTTAAATAACCCAAATTAAGATAACAGAATGTCATTTGGAGCTTTTGTTGAATGGAACAATTCATTGACATGTCTGAATTTAAAATTAAAACATTTCCTTCAGAAACTTCATTGTTTCCTTGGTTGATTTTATGATGGAATTAGCATAGCAGAATGCATGAAAAGAAGTTGAATACAGTCAAAGACAACTTTCATTTCTTATATGCTATTAATTCCAGAAGGATTTTTATAAAAATGAATTGTATCTAATGTGTTTTATAACTTTCAGTATATTTAAGATTACATAGGCTTTTCAAAAGTACTGTTAAAATAACACATTTGTGAAATTTGGAAATGGAAAAATAAAAACTACAGAAAGTCCTGCTTAGTAAAATCATTGTGTAATCAACAGACATTTATTATGTGTCTGATACTTGTATGAAACTTCCAGATCATGGGCAGAGAAAGTCTTTATGGGCATCAAATATAATAATAATAATAACAACAATTAATTATTTGCTGCTGAAAATTGAACTCAGGATCTTGTACATGCTAGGCAGTGCTTTACCACTGAGTCATATCCCCAGCACAGGGCTTATGGCAGAGGGAATTGTATGCATTAGATAACCAATCTGCTAGATTATACAAACTAGTTGTGAATACTATTAAGAAAATAGAACTGAAAGATGGGGTTTGGTTCAGCAGCACTGCTTGCCTGAAGCCCTGGGCTCTCTTTCTGACAGTGGAGGAGGGACACCTAAGAAACACAAAATCTAGGTTTGATGAGATAGGAATGATATGAGGAAGTAGGGTGGTTAGGAGATGGGCATTTGAAGCAAGAAAAATTGTCTGCTATGGGAACATGTAGGCTTAGAATTTTCAAAACTTACTTTAATTATGGTTCTTTAATGCTTCAACCTCCCTTTAGCCCATTACCCACCAGAGGTAGGGGAAAAGAAAAAGTTAATAGGAAATGGAGTTTGTAGACCTGTTTAGAAATAGTTCTTTGTGATGATTCCAATCTTGTTGTCAGCAGTCCAGTCCACTAGCAAAACACCAAACGTGAATCAGCAGTAGTGGCTTGACCCAGAAGAAACCTTGAGGCTCCACCAATAGGCAGGAACCCACAGAAGCTGCAAGAAGCAGCCAGAATACTACCAGTTCTTTGGTGTATTTCTCTCTACGAAGTCATGACAAGCAAAGATCATTGAAGAAAGCAAGGTGAACCAATGCAAAAATTTCATCAGCAAAGATCAGCATCAGCGAAGCCCAATGAAGACCAGTGAAGAGTTACAAGGCAAACCAATGCAAGAGCATCATCTACTGTCTGCTGGGTTATATACTTATACTCTTTCCAAGCATCACATGTCCTCTCAAGTGTCCACTCCAGCAAAACTCCACATGCCCTTTCACCAGGCAGCTTCCAGAAAAACACTACATGTCTGTTCTCAGGAAAACATCCTCTCATAAGACAGTTCCCAAGAAAACACTACATGACGCAACTGAGTCTCCAATAAAACAGAAATTCCCACTTCAGGAACATGCAGGGACAGGACAGCCTTGTGAACCCTAAGTGCAAAGGTGGGAGTAAGTGTGGGCCTGTGGAAGAGACAGGTCAAGGTAGCTGGAGCACAGTAATGGTGTGTGTGGAGAGAAAGAGATAAAGAAAAGGGCTGGCTTACACAAGACCTCATGGCATAGAGTCCATAGTTTACCCGCATATAATGGATCCTCTGCGTCTTGTTTGTGGCTTTTTTTTTTTTTTAAGAGATAGAATCTTATGTAGCCCAGGCTGGTCTTGAACTTTCTACTTAGCTAAAGAAGGCCTTGAATTCCTGATCTTCTTACTTCTACCCTCTTGGAGGTAGGATTACAGATGTATATCATCACATCCATCGTGTGGTGCTAAAACGGAATGCAAAGCATCATGCATGCTGGGCAAGCACTGTTCTCATGAACTACATGCTAAGCTCTGGCATAGTTTACAATTTAACGTCTTGTCATATATACGGACACTAGTTTAGGATGATATGGGAGCTCTTCCATTCCTATGAAGAGGGCTCAATGATAGAGAGTGTTTCTGTCTGGGTAGACATCGGTAGACCTCCATGGGAAGACCACCATGGGAAGACCATGGAAGGTAGATCATCATAAGATGACTACTGTGGGTAGACCACCATCTGGTCTCCCTTTTCCCTCCTTTCTGGCTCTTCCTTTTCTATTTCCATTTCCCTCTCTTCTCCTTTCCCCTTCCTTTCCTCCTCCCTTCTTCTCCCCTCTCCTCCCCTCCCCTTTCCTTTCCTTCCTTTTTTTCATTTTCTTTTCTTTTTGACAGGCCTTTTCCTATCTAACCCATCTGGTCTCAAACTTATGATCCTCCTGCTTTAGCTTCCTGAGTGCTGGATCATAGGATCAACCTTTATTTCTGATACAACATCGAAGTCCTTCACCAGGATTCCAACAGTGCAGACTTCTCAGCCTCCACGTGGCCAGGTTGGACACCTATCCTCATAGGCAGAATTGGTCTGCATTAAAAGACACATAAGAAGGGACAGCAAAGGTATCCATATCAGACAGAGATAATTGGTGGTAAATGATACAAGCATTCTTCAAGAGATGGGGAAAAATTATAAAAAGATTATTCTGTATAAAAGAACTTTTTTTTTTTTTTTTGGTTTTTCGAGACAGGGTTTCTCTGTGCAGCCCTGGCTGTCCTGGAGCTCACTCTGTAGACCAGGCTGGCCTTGAACTCAGAAATCCACCTGCCTCTGCCTCCCAAGTGCTGGGATTAAAGGCATGTACCACCACTGCCCGGCTAAAAGGACTTTTTATTTGAGCCACTTTTTATTTATTTGGGTCCCAGTATGTAAATCAGGCTGGACTTAAACTCACAGAAATCCACCTGCCTGTTTTCCAAGTGCTGGAATTAAAGGCATGTGCCACCACATCCTGCTTATAAATATATTTTTGATGGCATGTACTGTAGCTTTAAGGAAACTCAAGAAACCATGGTCTGTAAGTAAACACACTAGAGACAGGAAAGGAAAGCTTGTGTGGTAAGGTAGCAGATGAGGAGGAGCTTGGCAGAACCAGAAGTAAGTGGTGGAGGCCAAGTCATGTGGTGGGGAAAAATGGGAAAATGGGTCAAGTATTGAAGCCAGTGGGGCAGGCCTGTCGTTCCAGCTCCTCAGGAGGCTGAGGTGGGAGGATCCCAAGTTCAAGGTCAGTGTGGGCCACGGAGTGAGACCTTATCTCAAAGTAGAAGGCATAAGGATGGCTAGAGTACAGCCCAGCAAGAGTGGCTGCCCAGATCCTCCAGTCAGGGGCAAGGGCATGGCTCAGCAGTACACTTACCTAGCACAAACAGGTTGCTGTGTCCCATGCCCTGTCTGGTTTGGCAGGGGTGGGGGTGGGGAAAACAGCAAAGAGTAGAATTAACACGACAGTGATTTTCCTTAGCCATGGAGAAAATGAGTCTGAGAGAACCCCTCCATTGTTGAGGTCAAGGACAGGATTTGGTTACTTGGGATATTATAAGTGTAGAATCAGGCGACGGTGAACTGATATGTGCATAATTTATATTTTGGAAGAAGGTTCCAAAATGAGCAGAGCAACATCTGTTGTGTTTCAAATTTAACAACAACAAATCTTCTACTGGGCTTTTCAGACAGTGACAGCACTGTTCTAAAGTTCATCTGAAGAACAAATGGCTGAGCAGGGCCAATTAAATCATTAATAATAAAAATGAGGTTGTGAGTGAGCCCTGGCAATTTTAGAGAGAAAAATCCAAGTAGAACATCATTGTAACAAAGGATGGTTCTCATGTCAAAAACTGGGAGAGCAAAACCACAGCACAGGGCAGGTGAAATGGTTCCGTGGGTAAAGGGGATTGTTGCCACGCTTGACACATGCAATTTATTATTTTGTTGGTGTGTGTGCGTGCACGCATGTGAACACACATGCACATGTGCATGCCTGCTGTGGAACATATTTGGAAGTCTGAGACTTCCCAGGAATCATGGGAGTTTGTTATCTCTTTCCACCATCTGGGACCTGAGGATTGAACTCAGGTTGTCAGACTTGCCTGCAAGATCCTTTACCCTTTGAGTCATGATGTCAGCCCCTTTTTAGTTTTCTGAAACTGAGTCTCACTATGTAGCCTATGCTGGTCTTGAATCTTTGGTCCTTCTACCTCTGTATTCTGAGTGCTGAGATTACAGGAGTGCACCCCAGCACTTGTCTTATACAATATTAATGTATATAAATATTTATTTCCAATCTAAAAAAAATGCTTCTGGCAGTCAATAGAAAAATATACCTGACAAAGCCAGGAGAAAATGCACAAAAGAAAAACAATCAAAACAACAAGCCTGCAGAAAAGAATGCCCATTGTTTTGATGACAGAGATTTAAGAGCTGTCGAGAAAATGTCAGTTTCTATCCATTGTTTTAGTGAGTTGGGGAGAGAGTAGACACTGCTGGTGATGCTGTATGAGATGGGTTTCATGACTGTCACCCCCAGCCTGATACAGTTGTACAAACTGCACATGAAGTTTAGATGAGATGCCTAACAGTGTTTAAATCATGAACAGAGGTCAGATGTGCACATCACTGATGTGGTGCACATCACCGGTGCAGTGCCAAGCATTTCTTAATGAGTGATGGGCTTGGGATATAACAGCTTTAAAGTGCTTGTCCAGTATGCCCAAGACCCAGCACCACATACATCAGGCACTGTGGTTCACTCCTGAGATCTTAGCACTTGGGAGGCGGAGGCAGGTGGAACAGAAGTTCAAGGCTGGTGTCAGCTGTATATCAATTTGTAAGCCAGAATGGGCTACATGTCTAAAAAAAAATTGCAGCAATTTAAAAATACAATTCTATATGTGTGTGTATGCATGTGTATGTTTTTGTGAGTACTTGTGTGTGCACATGCATTTGTGTGTGTGTGTATGTGTGTGTGTGTGTGTATGTAGAGCAGACTATTCATTCCACCATCAACAGCTGGTAACAGCCTACATTTCTAAATATTTTTGTTTGCTTCCTTTCTTGAATACCCCAAAGCCTTACACTTATTAATTCATTTACTCCACGCCATTCTCTGAGCTAAGGAATATGTCTGTTGTGTTTTGGAAGAAGCAGGCACATACTGTTCAGTTAATTTGCTTAACATTGTGTGGTTAATAAATGGCACAACGGGAATTTAATGTCAGGAAATTTAACTTCCAAAGCTAAACACTTCAGGACTGCCTTGTGTTATGTTACTGCATTGCATACAGTATTATTTCTCCAGTGCTTAAAACAACTGTCCAATAACTAAGATTAGAGAGTTTGGGATGATTCATTGTGGCTCATAGAATAGAATACATTCAAAATAATATTATTAAACTTTTTTATTTTTTTACATTTACCTCTCTCTCTCTCTCTCTCTCTTTCTCTCTCTCTCTCTTTCTCCTTCCCTCTTTCTCTCCCTCCCCCTCTGGTAAACATGTGAGGATCAGAGGAGTATTTGTGGGACTCAGTTCTCTTTTTGCATCATGTGAGGCTCAGGGACTGAACTCAGGTCATCAAGCTTGGTGGCAAGCTCCTTTATCTGTTGAGCCATCTTGCCTGCCTCAGGTTGTCAGATTTTTTTCTCTGTGGGACATTTGTGGTGCTTTAGGAACCAGTGAAGGCACATACTCTAGACTTAGCTCTTATTATTATGAGAACAACTCTGTGTGAACACTGCGCATGAGCTTTGCTCTGTTATGAAGAATGGAAAATCTGCAATGTGCTTTCTTGAAGCCTTGTGGGCTATGTCTTTTTTGGGGGGTGCTGTGGGGGGTACTTGTATGTGTGGAGACAAAACTTTAGTGTCTAGTGTCTTTTTCTCAATCATTTTCCACCTTAGCTTTTGGGGACAGGGAACAAAGAGCTCCCCAGTTTGGCTGGACTGGCTGTCAGCAAGTACCTGTGATCCTTCTGTCTTGACCTCTCTGGTGCTGGAATTACAGAAGCACCACCATACCCAGCTTTTTGCATGGATGCTGGATCTCTAAACTCTGGATCTCAGGTTTATAAAACAAACTTTATTTTACTGACTGAATGAGCTCCCTAGCTTATACACATAGACATACATATTCACACACACACACACACTATTTACATACATACACACATATATTTAATCTTATGAAATATGTTACTTTTTCATTTACAGAAAAAAAAAATCCCCTGTCATTAAGTAGTAAAGAAGCTGAAAATCAGATCTTAGTTTTTTTTGGCAATGAAGACAGTTTTCAATTTATGCTGCTATTTGGGGAACAAAGAAATGAGGCTCTATGTGAATTCTTATATATTCTTATGCAACTGTATATGAATTTTTATACAGAAATAATCATTTTAAATTTTTAAATATTTTTTAAATTCAGGTATGTGCATATATATGTGGTGTGTGTGTGTGTGTGTGTGTGTGTGTGTGTGTGTGTGTCTGTGTGTCTGCAGAGTTCAGAGCAGTCAGATCTCCTGGTGTTCAAGTCACAGGCAACTGTGATCCAACAGACAGGGAAGCTGGGGACAGAACTAGATCCTCTGCAAGAGTGGTAAGCACTTTTAGGCACTCAGTCTTCTGTCCAGCCCTTTTGGGATGCTGTTTTGCTTCTGTCTCATGAAATCTATCCACCCTTGGGTTGTCTTAAGTGGGCTGGCTCTTTCTCTCTATCATCAGGGTGAGTTTCTGAAGTAGTTTCACCGTTTCCTGTTAGTCTTACTCTATTTCAAGCCTGCATCTAGGCAGCTAAGTGTTTTGTCAATGTGCTTTGGACATGGGCTGCTGCCTGCTCTGCTCTCCACTGTGTACTCAGCCTGCCCGAGACTGGAGGGGATCACTGTATGATGCCCTAAATTAGCTTTCAGTTCCTGATGTGTCTGTCTGGGACAGCTGTTGTCATGTGGGCACCTCATTCTGAGCCTCCTAGTCTGCTTCTTGTCCTGTTTTAACCTCAATCCTAATTGCTATTTATGGGTATCCATGATGGTGTTCCCTATGTCCCCATCTCTCAGGTAAGGGAACATCCCATTTTGGCTAAGCCATAATCAGCTCTGAGGTTGAATGAACTCAAGACTGAACTCTTCTACTTGATCCATTCCTTGGGCTGTGGGTTGAATTTCTCTGAGATTTAGTTGTTTGATTCATCCAACAAGTGCCAGGACTGTGAGAACTAAATGAGATACTATAAAGTTGTGTACTGGCTGGTTTTGTATCAACTTGACACAAGCTGGAGTTATTACAGAGAAAGGAGCTTCTGTTGAGAAAATGCCTCCATGAAATCCAGGTATAAGGCATTTTCTCAATTAGTGATCAAGGGGGGAGGGCCCCTTGTGGGTGGTGCCATCCCTGGGCTGGTAGTCTTGGGTTCTATAAGAGAGTAAGCTGAGCAAGCCAGGAGAAGCAAGCAAGCCAGTAAGAAACATCCTTCCATGCCTCTGCATCAGCTCCTGCTTCCTGACCTGCTTGAGTTCCAGTCCTGACTTCCTTTGGTGCTGAACAGCAACATGGAAGTGTAAGCCGAATAAACCCTTTCCTCCCCTACTTGCTTCTTAGTCATGATGTTTTGTGCAGGAATAGAAACCCTGACTAAGACAAATTGGTACCAGCATAGTGGGGGTATTCCTGTGACAATCTGACTACGTTTTGGGGAGGTCTGTTGAAGGACTTTGGAACTTTGGGCTAGAACATCCATTCGGTATTAAGAGCTTTGTGGGATGTTGTGTAGGAGCTTGGAAGATAATGTTGAGAACAGTGCAGAAGATGGAGGCCTGGCTTGTGAAATTTCAGAGGGAAGATCAAAGACTCTTATCAGTGTTGTTGCTATTTTGAATGTAAAGATTCTGTGGTTTTGGTTAGCTGGGGCTGAAGAAATCAGCTGTGATTAACAAGATACCAGAACTACTAAAGCAAAAACTTTGTATTACTGGGACTATTGATGCTGGTTAGCTGGAGCTAAGAAATTAGCAGTGATTAAGAAGAGACCAGCATCACTGTGGTGAAATCTTCTGGGAAGTGTTTTCTGAGAGCACGGAGATTCTGTTCCAGAGATAGCCAAGGTTGTACCTTCTGCTGTGGCTGGACTTGGTAATGTGTAAGAGTCACTCAGGTGGTACTGGTTTTGAAGGCATGAAGAGGTCATGAAGAACAGCTGAGGCTCGACACTGGGAGAGGCCAAGGAAGGCCATTGGTGAAGGTGTAGCCTCAGTTGCAAATGATGGCTGAGGACTGAAGGGGTCATGCAAAGGAGTTGAGGCTTGGTACCGTGAAGAGAGCCTGTGAGAGGCTATTGGTGAAGCCTAGTTACAGTGGAAGATAACAGTGTTTTGGAGATGGCAGTACCATGAGATGACCACCAAGAACAGCAGCAGCAGTGGAGTACAGGCGTCTGAAGCCTAGAAAACAGTGTGTGCTACAAAGGGCAGAGCTGGAGAAGTGACTTAAGCCCTTAGAGGAATCCAGAAGATGGTGAGTGGATCCCAGACATTGGATGGTTTGATTGTGACTGTCCCCTGATATTTTTCACTCTTGAAGAAAGAAGGTATTTTCATGGAGCCCATAGTTAAGAGACTTTGAATTTTTAAAAGACCTTGAATTTTAAAAGATACTGGATATTTTAAAGGGATTGAACTTTTAATATGCAAGACTGTGGGATTTTTAAAGTTAATTAGATATTGGGGATGAATAAGAAAGTAAGGGTTGAAGCTTAATGGTGATGTGTTCATGTTTCAAGTTGACAAGGGGTCAATTGTACAGGCTGGTTTTGTGTGTCAACTTGACACATGCTGAAGTTATTACAGAGAAAGGAGCTTCAGTTGAGAAAAATGCCTCCATGAGATCCAGGTGTAAGGCATTTTCCCAATTAGTGATCAAGGGGGGGAGGGTCCCTTGTGGGTGGTACCATCCCTGGGCTGGTAATCTTGGGTTCTATAAGAGAGCAAGTTGAGCAAGCCAGGAGAAGCAAGCAAGCCAGCAAGTAACATCCTTTCATGGCCTCTGCATCAGCTCTTGCCTCCTGACCTGCTGGAGTTCCAGTCCTGACTTCCATTGGTGATGAACAGCAATGTGGAAATGTAAGCTGAATAAACCCTTTTCTCCCCAACTTGCTTCTTGGTCATGATGTTTTGTTCAGGTATATAAACCCTGACTAAGACAGGTTGCATGTGTAAAACAGACAGAACCCAAAGATAATGCATGTAGAGAGTCCATGTGCCCACTCTGGTCAAGGACTCTGTAGGCTGGAGGACAATCTCAGTGTCATTCCTTAGGAAGTGTTTTCCTTGTACCTGGAAGTTGTCTGTCCTGCTGGGTTGTCTGGCCAGTAAGCCAGACAACCGGTTAGTTTTACTAACCCCTTCCTAGCTCTGGGATTACAAATGTGTCACCATACTGGCTTTACTCACATGGGTTCTGAGGATCAAAGTCAGGCACTTACACTTGCAAGGCAGGCATTTTACCGAGTGAGCCATCTCTCTGTTGTTGAGACAGCCCCTTTCTTGACAGCTCAGGCTGGTCTGGAACTTATACCAACACTCCTCCCTCTGCTTCTTCCTTCCTCCGTGTCCTGCTCTGACCCAATTTGATTGTAAATTCTTTTTGTATATCTTGTTTTACATATTTTTTAGGTTGGTCCTAAGTTGTAACTGTAGAGATTGGTAGATACAACATTGGTGGTAAGTTCTTTCAGGGAGAGGTGTTCGCAAGAACAGGGTATGGTAATAGGATGAGAAGAATTTCATGTGTGACACTTACAAATCCAGTTGAAGAGTCAGGCATGGTGCTGGCTGCCATACCAGCACTGAGGAGGCTGAAGCTGGAGGTGTTGTGAGTTCTGGGGCCACATAGTGAGATCATTTACGGATCAGTCAACCAATAAAGAAACAAATCAATTCTGTCTAGGAGACCAATGGCAGGACCCAGCATAGGAGCCTTACTTGAAAGACTGCACATTATATTTAGGAAAAGTCTGGTAGGATTTGATAGCAGTGATGTTTTTATCTAATCATAGTCAATAAATAAAACAAAGGTCTCATGATCCTTTGCCAAAATCTGGAATGTCATGTTGAGTAGTTGGAAGGCCGAGGAAGCCAAGCCTTTCATGTGAGCGTTTCCTTCTTCCATGGCCATTCATCACTTTGAAGCAGAAAGGATCTGATGGCAAGCTGCCGGGCTCTTCCTGGTCTTGGGGCACTCAAGCTTCTTTACTCCTGAATGCACTTCCTGCATTAAGAATGCATTACTGAGATGGACATTGCTATTTTAAAACATCACTTGAGATTTACTTGATCGGGGGAGTCTCAAACACACCTAAAGAAGGGATGAATCCTCTTCCGGACAGACCGTGGGTATTCTGCAAAACTTGATTATATATTAGACAATGAAATGAAGTGTATTTATATTTCTGTGTGGTAGTGGAGATCCAACTCACAGCCTTGCTCATGCAAGGCAAGCAATCTGTTATTGAGCTACATACCAATACAATACCAACTGGGGGATTCTAGGCTAGTTCTTTTTCACTGAGCCATGCCCCAGCTCTCTTTTTACCTTCTGTGTTGACAAATGGTTTCACTAAGTTGCCCAGGCTACTGTTGAGCCCAGGCTAATCTCATGACTTTTTGATTCAATCTCCTGAGTACCTGGGATGACAATTCTGCAGCCTATCCCTCCGTCCTTACTTTGACTTCGTCCAAGATGTCCTTTGCCTTCTTCCCCATGCTTCCTGTTGTATTCCACTAGGTCACTTTCCTGATTAAAAGCCTCTCATTTCCCCCTATTGTCTGCAGAACAGAGTCCACACATTCGAGTTCAGATCTTGTGGTTGACAGAATAACATACTCCTCCAGGCAAAGCTGTGAGCACTTCCCCAGAACCCATGACTATGTTTCTATCCAAAAGAATTACAGGTTTTTTTTTTGTTTTTTTTTTTAAATAAGAGAGAAGAAGAGAGGTCTGAATGGGAGGAGGGGATGGGGTGATGAAAGCAGAGGAGCAGCGTCAGAAGGAGAAGATGTTGTATTCCTGGTCTGAAGGTAGAAGGAAGCATAATATTGAGTGACTTTTTTCTGGGAGACTTGAACAAACACCTGGTAACCTGAGAAGGAGCCCTGACAATAGACCTTTACCCTACCTGTTCTCATTTTATTCTGTGGCTGTAATAAAGCACCCTTCCAAACAAAATGCAATTTGGGGGTAAAGAGTTTCTTTGCCTTACAGTTCTAGATCCATCATTGAATCAAGTCAGGTCAAGAACTCGGGCAGGAACTTGGAGCAGAAACTAGGGAGTAACAGTGACTGGCTCACAGACTCATGCTTTGTTAGTTTTCCTATAGAGCCTAGGAATGGTGCTACCCACAGTGGGCTGAGCCCCCTGGTATCAATAAATAATCAACATGTGTGGACAGGCCAATCTGATTTGGGTAATCTCTTAATTGAGGCTCCCTTTCTTGGGCTATGTCATGTTGACAGTTAATACAAACTAGGACACTACCAATATTTGGCTTAGTGAATCTGTAAGTTTATTGAGGATATTTTCAGAAAGAGGGTTGAGAGGTTACCTTTAGGAGTGTGGGTGACTCAAAGGCAGCTGCATCAATAAAAAGCTCATGCTAGTTGCATGGCTGATGACTCACCAAAGCTACATCCCTGGAGCTAACTGCACAACATATGGTCAGATTCACCAAAGAGTCTCCTCTTTCCAGAAATTGTTTGTTTATGTAACCTTGAGAAGGTATCTTTGAGTCATGTAACTTCCTGAGTATCCTGAGCCTTGGTGGTTTCCTTAGCTCCCAGAATCCTCTAGGAAGGGGTGTTTCTATTCAGAGGAAATAGCTGCATAATATATAGCCAGGGAGTTCAGAAGGTTGAGAGGAGAAGCCAGAAAGGTAAGGAAATAGATTGTCCCTCTATGAGTATGGCTTTGCTGACACTTTCATTTTGGCTACTTAAGAAGCGTTTCAGACCTCAAAATAGAGTGATGAGTTAATAAATTCATTTCGATTTAAAGTCCACTGTATAACTACTTTTCTGTGTATATGCATATGCATGTTCATGTGCATGTCTGTGTGCATGTGTATGCACGCATATGTGTATGTGTGTATGCACATGTGTGAATGTGTGTATGTGCTTTGTGAAGGATTGTGTATATATCGTCAGTACCATTCTTCAAATGCCATCACCTCTTTTTGAGACAGTGTCTCTCATTGGTCTAAAACTTACCAAGCAGTCTAGCCTGGTTGGCCTGCAAGCTATAGGAATCTGCTTAGCTCTGAATCTCTGGCACATGCTTGCCACTGTGTCCAGCCTTTTATGTAGTTTCTGGGGCTCAAACTCAGGTCCTCATGCTTATAAAGCAAGCACTGAACCCCCAGAGCCATCTCCTCAGCCTGGTTTATGATGATTTATTACAGTGGCAATAAGAAATTCCTATAGACCCAAACTGTGATTTACCTTGGTGAGGCTCATTTCCTGCCCATGTTCCTCATTCTCTAGACTACAACAAATATCTGCCCCCTACCATGCTGTCTTCACTTCCCTCATCTCTTGAACAATCTGCAGCTCACTCCAGAATTATTGTATAGCCATCTCTCCATCTGTTAGCACCTGAAGGCTTCGAAGAATTCCCAGTTCCCTGAAACTTTATTTTTGTCTAGCTAAGATGCTATTTCTGTCTACCCATCTGTCTGTCTGTCTCGGTTGCTGTCACTGTCTCTGTATGCTTCTTTCTGTCTCTGTGCCTGTCTGTCTATCCCTGTTGGTTTATTTTCTTTCTCTGAGAGGTTCTCCCTCTGTAAGCCAAGCTAGCCTCAAACTTACAGCAACTCTGTAGCTCCAGCCTCCCAAGTACAGGGATTATAGGCAGGAAGGCACCACACAAGGCTCTCTTCCATCTATGTCTAGTATGACAGGGAGCTGTACTCCTCAGCTTGTGTGTCTGTCATCTCTCATACTGTTCCTGACTTCTGCTAGAGCAATAACTGCATCTTACTCATTTTCATGCCTCATTTCCACTACACGATCACACTCTAGCTCTATGTAGCAGATGAATGCAAAAGATCTGACAAAATTAGAAGTGAGAATGTGCATGTGGTAATTGCTATAACAGATATGCAAACATGAGAACATACAGCTGAATGCTAATCAGATTTAATCTTGAAATTGCGTCTAGAGGAAGGTGGCTCAGTGGTTAAGAGTGATTGATACTCTTCCAAAAGCCTGGAGTTTTGTTCCCAGCATCCATGCTGAATGGCTTTCAACCCTGGCTCCAGGGCATCTAGCTCCCTCTTCTGGCCTCCATGGGCACCTGGACCTGTGTGCACATATACTCACAAAGACACACAAATATACATAAAGAAACAATAAATGCAATAAGCATTTAAATCAAGGTGAACATTTTAAAAACTCGAACCCTTTCTAGTCTACAGAATAAGAAGGGGCTTTCCCAGGGACCCAGAATTTACAAAAAGTTATGAAATCTTACTTTACCCCATGAGGCACTTGGGACAATGACAGTGAAATCCTTCAAATATCCAAGGTCTTTTTTTTTTTTTTTTTTTTAAAAAAAAAGCTGTTATAGAACTTTGGCAAATCAATATACTAAATCTGTTCTACCAAAAACAAGATTTTGAGCTGAAAGTTTAATAAATAATATATTTAAGATATACTTGGAAATAAGTAAGGAAATCTCTCATATAGAATAGTGTTCCTGACCATGTTTGTAGGTATACTACAGCGAAGTCCCCTGACTAACCACAGTTGAGGAAGGCATCTCTCTTCATATCTGAAGAATCTTAGCATGGATGGGGGCCTGGTGCAGAGGTAGAGCACCTGCCTAGAATTCTCTAGTGAGAAGCTGGGGCATGACTCACAGGTAAAGCAACTGTCTGGCACACCCAAGTGATAGGACATGTCTGTGGTTCAGTGGTAAAACTCAGAGAAAGGTATAGGTTAATAACCATCACCCACAAAAGACAAAGAAGACCCTTAAATTACCCAAAGGATGATGAGATGAGGGATACGAGGAAGAGAGAGAAGCAAAGTCAACTCTGAGGTTTCTGAGGATATGTGGAAGGTCATTGGGATGCAACTGCGTTTGTTAGCTTGCCAAACCAGGCTATACACCTAACAGTAATACCAAATGTATTTGTAAATATTGATGCTTTGAGAAGACATCTTGTCATAATGAACACATCCAGAATTCCAATTTAAAAAAGTATGTGGGGAAACACATATTCACTGCCTCCACAATTTTAAATTTTAATGGTCCACTGATAGTAAATTATAAATTACCAGCATGCCTGCAAGAACATCCCTAGAGTCAGAGACTCCCACAGAATATACACAGATTAAAATATTTCCCTAAGTCCCATTCGTATCACAAGGAACCCCATTTAAACCCTATTATGCAAAAAATGATACAGGTTTATCAAAAAGTTTAAATTTAATTAAGAAAATAGTTTTCAAATTTGAGATCTCAGTTGCCTAGCAAGCAAGATTCCTGAAAGCAGAGAAAAACTGACACCCTTAGCCTCCCTCACCCTGTGACAGTCTTTTAATGGATCTATGTCGGGAGTAAGGAGAAATAAATAAGTGATCAATACAAATGGATCCTATGCAGTAGGTAGAGGAATATACCTATAATCCCTTCTCTTGTGGGGCTGACAGAGGAGGGTCAGGAGTTTAAGGTCATCCTAGGCCAGCCTGAGCTGCAAGAGACTCTTTACAAACAAACAACGATAACAAAAAACTCAAACCAATCTGACATGTATAATCAGCACAACACTAGGGGCCTTTTGGAGGTTGGTAGACCAGTTTGAGCGAGTTCATAATTGATCTTGTGCATGTACAATTCTTATCACTGATCACTATTCTGTGTCAAAGTTCCCACACCTTCCCAGAATTTCTTCTTTTTAGTTTATTTTTCGGCTTGTCTCAGAGCTATGCTAAAATCAGGGACTCTGAGTCCAACTTTCAGCATGACAGTCTTGTTAAAACAAATTATTTTTTAGTTTTAAGAAATTATGTGTGGGGCCTTCCGGTTTCCATCTGTGTCAGGAGACCTCTGCCTGGGCCACCAGGACTCCATAGCCAAATAGCCCTGGGACAAAGCTAGCCTCCCAGGAGTGTGAAAAAGTCTGTGAGAGAAGGTAAGAGTAGTAACACTGCTCAGCAGGACTTGCCTGGAATCCTTAGGACACAGGGACTGAGGAATAGCCAAGAGGAAAGAGCCTTCTGGTTTCGATCTGTTGTAGGAGACCTCTGCCTGGGCCACCAGGGCTCCATAGCCAAATAGTGCTGGGACAAAACTAGCCTCCCAGGAGTGTGGAAGGGGGTAAGAGGAGCAACACTGCTCAGCGGGAATCACCCAGAATCCTTGGGACACAGGGACTGAAGAACAGCTGGGGGAAAGGAGACTTCCGGTTTCTATCTGTGGCCAGAGACCTCTGCCTGGGCCACCAGAGCTCAATAGCCAAGTATGCTGGGAGATAGCTAGTCTCCCAGAATGTGGGCAAGTCTGTCTGCTCAGATGAACCCATGTGGAATACTCAGGAAACAGGGACTGAGGAGTGGGCTTCTGGTTTCTTTCAGTGGCCAGGGAGCAGATCCTGTGACACAGGGCTCCATACTCAAATAGTGCAGGAGAGAGCTGGTATCCCAGGAGTGCCAACACACCTTCAAACACAGGTAAGACCATCACTTCTTTTCAAGTTCACTGGACCAAGAGGGACCCTTGCAAAGTCATCAGGAAACAGGAAACAAGGGACAGCTGGGAACTAGATCCTTCTGGTTTCAGTCTGCACCCCAGAGCTGACCCTGTACGACAGCTCTCCAACCCTAAATTCATCTCAGAGAGAACTGGTCTTCAAGGAGTATTGACACCTAGACTTGCAGGAAACACAAACCACAGTCAGAGAGAGTAAGACCAGCTAACACCAGAGATAACCAGATGGCAAAAGGCAAGGGCAAGAACATAAGGAACAGAAACCAAGGCTACTTGGCATCATCAGAATCCAGCTTTCCCACCACAGCAAGCCCTGGATACCCCAACACACGAGAAAAGCAAGATTCAGACTTAAAATCACATCTCATGATGATGATAGAAGATTTTAAGAAGGAAATAAAGAAATACAAAATACTAATACTTCCTTAAAGAAATACAAGAACACAGGTAAACAACTAGAAGCCCTTAAAGAGGAAACACAAAAACACCTTACAGAATTGCAGGAAGATACAATCAAACGGGTGGAATTACAGGAAAACACAATCGAACAGACAAAAAAAAAAAATGAACAAAACCATCCAGGAACTAAAAATAGAAATAGAAACAATAAAGAAATCACAAAGGGAGACAACCCTGGAGTTAGAAAACCTAGTAAAGAAATCAGGAGTCATAGATGTAAGCATCACCAACAGAATACAAGAGAAAGAAGGGAGAATCTCAGCTGTGGAAAAATCCGTGGAAAACATTGACACAACAGTCAAAGAAAACGCAAAATGCAAAAAGCTCCTAACCCAAAACATTCAGGATATCCAAGATACAATGAGAAGACAGAACCTGATGATAATAGGTACAGAAGGGAGTAAAGATTCCCAACTTAAAGGACGAGTAAATATCTTCAACAAAATTATAGAAGAAAACTTCCCTAACCTAAAGAAAGAGATGAACATAAATATACTAGAAGCCTACAGAACTCCAAATAGATTGGACCAGAAAAGAAATTCCTCCTGTCACATTATAGTCTAAACACCAAATACACAAATAAGGAAAGAATATTAAAAGCAGTAAGGAAAAAGGCCAATAAACATATAAAGGCAGACCTATCAGAATTACACCAGACTTCTCACCAGAGAGTATGAAAGCTAGAAGATCCTGGGCAGATCTCATACAGACTCTAAGAGAACACAGTGCCAGCCCAGGCTGCTATACCCAGCAAAACTCTCAATAATCATAGATGGTGAAACAAAAATATTCAATGACAAATCCAAATTTGCACAATATGTTTCCCCAAACCCAGCCCTACAAAGAATAATAGATGGAAAACGCCAACTCAAGGAAAGAAACTACACCCTAGAAAAAGCAAGAAAGTAATCTTTCAACAAACTCCAAAGAAGATAGCCACACAAACATAAAAAAAGCATCAAAAATAACAGGAAGCAACAATCACTATTCCTTAATATCTCTTAACATCATTAGACTCAATTCCCCAATAAAAAGATGTAGATTGACAGACTGGATCCATAAACAGGACCCAGCATTTTGCAGCATCCAGGAAATGCACCTTTGTGTTAAAGACAAACACTACCTCAGAGTAAAGGGCTGGAAAACAATTTTTCAGGCAAATGGTCCAAAGAAACAGGCTGGAGTAGCCATTCTAATATCCGATAAAATCGACTTTCAACCAAAAGTCATCAAAAAAGATAAAGGAAGGACACTTCCTACTCATCAAAGGAAAAATCTACCAAGAAGAACTCTCAATTCTGAACATCTATGCCCCGAATGCAAGGGCACCCATATTCATAAAAGAAACTTTAAGAAAGCTCAAAGCACACATTGCACCTCACACAATAATAGTGAGAGACTTCAACACCCCACTATCATCAATGGACAGACCTTGGAAACACAAGCAGAGACACAGTGAAACTAACAGATGTTACAAACCGAATGGATATAAAGGATATCTATAGAACATTTCATCCTAAATCAAAAGAATATACCTTCTTATCAGAACCTTATGGTGCCTTCTCCAAAATTGATCATATAATTGGTCACTAAACAGATATAAGAAGATTGAAATAATCCCATGCCTCCTATCAGATCACTATGGAATAAGGCTTGTCTTCAATGGCAACAACAACAGAAAGCCCACATACACATGGAAGCTGAACAATGCTCTACTCAATGATAACTTGGTCAAGGAAAAAAATAAAGAAATTAAAGACTTCTTAGAATTTAATGAAAATGAAAAGTACAACATACCCACACCTATGGGACACAATGAAAGCAGTGTTAAGAGGAAAACTCATATCTCTGTGTGCCTCCAAAAAGAAACTGGAGAGAGCATATACTAGCAGCTTAACAGCACACCTGAAAGCTCTAGAACAAAAAGAAGCTAATACACCTAAGAGGAGTAGAAGGCAGGAAATAATCAAATTAAGGGTTGAAATCAACTAAGTAGAAACTAAAAGAACTATACAAAGAATTATCAAAACTAGGAGCTGATACTTTGAAAAAATCAACAAGATAGATAAACCCTTAGCCAGACTAACGAGAGGGCACAGAGACAGTATCCAAATTAACAAAATTAGAGATGAAAAGGGAGATATAACAACAGATTCTGAGGATATGCAAAAAATCATCAGATCCTACTACAAAAGCCTATATGCAACAAAATTTGAAAATCTGGATGAAATGGACAAGATTCTAGACAGATACCAAATACCAAAGTTAAGTCAGGATCAGATAAACCATCTAAACAGTCCCATTACCCCTAAAGAAATAGAAGCAGCCATTAAAAGTCCCCCAATAAAAAAAAATCCTGGACCTGATGGGTTCAGTGCAGAATTCTATCAGACCTTCATAGAAGACCTAATACCAATACTCTTCAATCTATTCCACAAAATAGAAACAGAAGGAACACTACCCAATTCATTCTATGAGGCCACAGTTACAGTGATACCAAAACCTCACAAAGACCCAACAATAAAAGAAAACTTCAGACCAATTTCCCTTATGAATATCGATGCAAAAATACTCAATAAAATTCTCGCAAACCAAATCCAAGAACACATCAAAATGATCATTCACCATGATCAAGTAGGCTTTATCCCAGGAATGCAGGGATGGTTCAATGCCCGGAAGTCCATCAATGTAATCCACTACATAAACCAACTCAAAGAGAACGACCACATGGTCATTTCATTAGATGCTGAAAAAGCATTTGACAAAGTTCAATGTCCCTTCATGATAAAAGTCTTGGAAAGATCAGGAATCCAAGAACCATAACTAAACATAGTAAAAGCAATATACAGCAAACCAGTGGCCAGTATCAAACTAAATGGAGAGAAACTTGAAGCAATCCCACTAAAATCAGGGACTAGACAAGGCTGCCCTCTCTGTCCCTATCTATTCAATATAGTACTTGAAGTTCTAGCTAGAGCAGTTAGACAACAAAAGGAGGTCAAAGGGATACAGATGGGAAAGGAAGAAATCAAAATATCACTATATGCAGATGACATGATGGTATACTTAAGTAACCCGAAAAACTCCACCAGAGATCTGCTACAGCTGATAAACACCTTCAGCAAAGTGGCCAGATATAAAATCAAGCAAATCAGTAGTCTTCCTATACTGGAAGGATAATCAGGCAGAGAAAGAAATTAGGGAAATGACACCCTTTATAATTGTCACAAACAGTATAAAGTATCTTGGTGTGTCTGTAACAAACAAGTGAAAGATCTGTATGACCAGCACTTCAAGTCTCTGAAGAAAGAAATCGAAGAAGACCTCAGAAGATGGAAAGATCTCCCATGCTCATGGATTGGCAGGATTAATATAGTTAAAATGGCCATCCTGCCGAAAGCAATCTACATATTCAATGCAATCCCTATCAAAATTCCAACTCAATTCTTTATAGGCTTAGAAAGAGCAATTCTTAAATTCATATGGAATAACAAAAAACCCAGGATAGCAAAAACTATTCTCAACAGTATAAGGACTTCTGGGGGAATCAGCTTCCCTGACCTGAAGCTGTACTATAGAGCAATAGTGATAAAAAACAAAAAACAAAAAACAAAACAACAACAACAACAAAAAAACTGCATGGTATTTGTATAGTGCCAGGCAGGTAGACCAATGGAATAGAATTGAAGACCCAGAAATGAACCCACACACTTACTGTCACTTGATCTTTGACAAAGGAGCTGAAACCATCCAGTGCAAAAAAGACAGCATTTTCAACAAATGGTGCTGGTTCAACTGGAAGTCTACATGTAGAAGAATGCGAATTGATCCATTCCTATTTCCCTGTGCAAAGCTCAAGTCCAAGTGGATCAAGGACCTCCACATAAAACCAGATACACTGAATCTAATAGAAGAGAAAGTGGGGGAAAGTCTCGAACACATGGGCACTGGGGAAAAGTTTCTGAACAGAACACCAGTGGCCTATGCTCTAAGATCAAAACTCGACAAATGGGACCTCATGAAATTACAAAGCTTCTGTAAGGCAAAGGACACTGTAACTAGGACAAAACAGCAACCAACAAATTGGGAAAAGATCTTTACCAATCCTACGTCCAATAGAGGGCTAATATCCAATATATACAAAGAACTCAAGAAGTTAGACTCCAGAGATCCAAATAACCCTATCAAAAAATGGGGAACAGAGCTAAACAGAGAATTCTCAACTGAGGAAACTCGAAGGGCTGAGAAGCACCTAAAGAAATGTTCAACATCCTTAGTCATCAGGGAAATGCAAGTTAAAACAACCCTGAGATTCCACCTCACACCAGTCAGAATGGCTAAGATCAAAAACTCAGGTGACAGCAGATGTTGGTGAGGATGTGGAGAAAGAGGAACACTCTTCCATTTCTGGTGGGATTGCAGGCTGATACGACCTCTCTGGAAATCAGTTTGGTGGGCTGAAAATGAACATAATACTACCTGAGGACCCAGCTATTCCATTCCTGGGCATATACCCGGAAGATGCTTTAACATGTAATAAAGACACATGTTCCACTATGTTCATAGCATCCATATTTATAATAGCCAGAAACTTGAAACAACCCAGATGTTCCTCAACAGAGGAATGGATACAGAAAATGTGGTACATTTACACATTGGAATACTACTCAGCTATTAAAAACAATGACTTCATGAAATTTGCAGGCAAATGGATGTAACTTGAAACTATCATCCTGAGCAAGGTAACTCAGTCACAAAAGAATGAACATGGTATGTACTCACTGATAAGTGGATATTAGCCCTAAAGTTCGGAATACCCAAGATCCACTTCACAGCAAAGGTTTCACTGAGTATGAGGTCCCAGATGGAGGAGTTGGAGAAGGGACTGAAGGAGCTGTGGGAGTAGGCAGCCCCACGGAGGGAGCAACAGTGTCCACTGGCCTGACCTCCCGATGCTCCCAGAGACTGGATCACCAACCAAAGAATACACTTGGAGGGACCCATTGTGCTGGCCACATATGTGGCAGAGGAAGGTCTTGTTAGCCACCAGGGGGAGGAGAGGCCCTTGGGCCTGAAGGTGTTAGATGTCTTAGTATAGGAGAATGCCAAGGAGAGAAGTCTAGAGTGAGTGGGGTGGGTGGGGTATACCCCTATAGAGACAGGGGAGGAGGAGAGGATAGGGGTGTTCCAAAGAGGAGATCTGGAAAGGGGAAACATTTGAAATGTAAATAAAGCATACAAAATATTGAAGAAAAAAATTTTGTGTGGGTGTGGTTATATATGACTGTGTGTCTGTGCATGTGTATAGGAACATCTAAGTGTAGTGCCTGCAGATGCCAGAAGAGGGCGTCAGATTTCCTGGTGCTGGAGTTATATAGACATTTAGGTATGAGCAAACAGTATGGGTACAGGGAACCAAACTCCTCTGGAAAAGCAGCCAGTGTTTTTAGCTAGGTGTGTTTTCCATATGTGTACCCATATGGCACTCACAACTACCTATAACCCCAGTTATGGAGGATCTGATGTATAAATATATATGCAGGTAGGTGTACATAAAATAAATAATAATAAAATGAAATGCTGAGCCATTTATCCAGCCTTCTGCCTGGTGTTCTTAGGAGCTTGGATGAGTTACCTTCAAATGCTCTGTAGCATTTTTCTTTCTCTTTCTTATTCTTTTAGTGTATTTGTACAAAACAGTAAGTTTCTCTTAGATGTTTTAATATGTGTATATCATATATTTCGACATGCTTACCCTCCATTACCATCTCTTGTGCCTCTTCACCATTCCTCTTTGTAAACAATTCCCTTCTGTTTTCAACACACTTACATACACACACACACACACACACACACACTTGAACTTACACCCACATACCACATACACTAACAAACACATGCACACACATACATTAATTCACATACATGTTGTGATGGTTTGAATGAGAATGGCTCCCTATAGGTTTGTGTATTTGTGTGCTTTGTTCCTAGTTGCTGAACTGTTTGAAAATTATTAGGAGGTATGTCCTTGCTGAAAACATATGTTGCTGGGGGTAGGCCAAAAGCCCATGCCAGGTCCAGACTCACTCTCTCTTTCTCTGTCTCTCTCTCTCTCTGTGTCTCTGTGTCTCTGTCTCTCTTTCTCCCTTTCCCTCTGTCTCTGCCTCTCTTTCTCTCTTTCCATGCTTGTGGATCAGTATGTAAAGCTCTCAGTTCCATGCCTGTCTGCTTCCTGCCATGATGATGGACTCCAAAACTGTAATCAGAATCCCAATTAAATTGCTTCTCTTATAAGAGTTGCTTTGGTCATGGTGTCTCCTCAGAGCAGTAGAACAATAACTAAACCACGTGTATGCATTATGATAAATCTAGATTAGGCATATGAGTGGAAATATTGTATTTATCTAGGTCTGGGTTACTTTGTTCAGCATGATCTCCATTTTTGTTCATTTTCTTGCAAATGACATATTTTTATCCTTCTTTGTGAATAATACTCTAGTGTGTGCATGGACATATGCATGCATATATATGTACATGCAAATGCATTCTTGTGTGTGCATGTGCATGCATGCATGTGCACATGTGTATGTGTGAGAGTGTATGCACACATCCACCTTCAGCATCTTTATCCATTCATCTATGATAGGCAGGCTAGCTGGGCTGTTGTGAACAGTGTTGAAGTAAACATATATGACTCTGGTATGCTGATTCAGATTCCTATTTAATTCCCAAAAGGAGTATTAGAACTTCATCTGTTTTATTTTGCTTTGCAAGTGCTCCCAGCTACTGTGTATCTCTCTGAGTTTAGTGGACTTTTTGTGATGGTTGTTAAAAGAATCTGACACTCTTTTAAAAATATAATATTTTATTTATTCTTTGATAATTTTATGCATGCATACAATGTATTTTCATTGTATTCATCCCATTCTCCTTACCCTAACCCCCTCACTATCTCTTCTCAACTTTGTATGTATCTTCTTCTTTTTCTTTTTCAAAGTAACCCACTGAATCCAATTAGTTCTTTCAATATATGAATGGGTATGAGGATGACCAATTGAGGTAGGCTGACCTACCAGAGCTACACCCTTAAAGAAACCCAACTCTCTCCCCACCTCAGAAGCCATCATCTGCCTCAGCAAGGTTTCTTCTCAAAGCATTCATGCTAGAAATGTTACCTGGCTTTATCCTAAGCAAGTCTTGTGCAGCCAACCACAGGTACTGTGAGCTCATGAGCTCAGTGATCTTGTAAGAGGCATTGGTTCACCTGACTTCTCTTCAATCTCTGTCTCTTGAAGTCTTTCTGATTCTTTTTCAGCGATGATCTCTGAGCTGTGTATGTGTGTGTATGTGTGCAAATGTGTATGTTCATGTGCACATGTACTCATGTGTGTGTGATATAGATGTCCCACTTAGGGGCAAGCATTCTACAGCATTAAACTTTTTCACTTTGTCCACTGGCGAATGTCTGCTTCCACTGCTATCCATTGTCCCAAGAAGCTCTGATGAAGTCTGATGTACACAGTAAGTTATTGGTAGTTATGTGTGTCTTAGGGGGCAGTTTGATACTGTGGTGTGGTTTCTGAATTAACATCAGAATCAGTAAAACCCTAATTAGGCAAGAGATCGTAGAGCTGACAGTGAGACAAAGCAATAGATGAAGGGTGAGTGAGGTGGGATTACGCCTAGAATCTCAGTTTTAGAGGCTCAGACAGGAGGACCGTGAGTTTGAGGCCAATCATTAAGACCTTCTCATAAGAAAAAGAATCAGGGCTGGAGAGACCAGCTGCTCTTGCTGAGGATCTAGGTTCTGTTCTCACACAGAGTCTAACAACTGTCTGTAACTCCAACTCTAGAGGATTAGACTCTGTCCTCCTCAGGCACTGCATATATATGGTGCATAAACATACACCCAGTCAGAACATTTATACACATAAAAACAAAGACAAAAATGTAAATAGAAAGCTAATCTGGGTGATAAGAAGTCTGTAGTTTCATTTTCCACCACATGAAATTGTCTATCTGTCTGTCTGTCTATCTATCTATTTCTTAATCTATCTATCTATCTCTTAATCTATCTTTCTCTATCATCTATCATCTATCTCTTATTATCTATCTATCTACCTATCTATCTATCATCTATCATCTATCTATTATTATCTAGCTGTCTCTCTCTCTCTCTCTCTCTCTCTCTCTCTATCTATCTATCACTATCATCTATCTATTATTATCTAGCTGTCTATCTATCTCTCTATCTCTATCTATCTATCTATCTATCATCTATATATTATCATCTAGCTGTCTATATCTATACATGTATGTATTTGTAGGGAGAGAGTAGCAAAAGCTAGATATCATTGCATCCTTGAAGAATTCATCATAGGTGGGATATGTAAAACTAACTACAAGGAAAGTGGCAAATTATTCAAGGATTGGTAGTGTGTGCTAACAGTTTCCAACAAATATAACAATATGCTCAAGTCATACTGGGAAGGCATCAGAACACTGTCTGTCTCTTTCTGTCTCTGTCCATCTGTCTGTCTGTCCCTCCCTCCCTCCTTTCCTCTCCCCCCTCTCTCTCCCCTTCTCCCCTTTCTCTTTCTTAAAGCTATACTCTATAATTGGGTTTTGAAAATATATTGGAAAAGACAGATGGGGAAGTCTAGCTTTGTGAAAACATTATAAATAAAATATTTCTTGTAATCCTTGGAATTTTACTTGGTGAATTTTAATAGCTCTATATTTTAAAACCCAGACCTGTAGATCCAGAACAAAATGTAATTTTACTATGGCAGCTAAACGTAAATATGAGCCCGTGTAATTTCCTGAAGCTTGAATAACATTTTTTTTTTTTTTAAATTACTCAGTCTGCTTCACAAATCATCAACTGCCCTGCCCTGGAGATTATTGACTTTCATGGCTTTATTTCTGAATATTTCATTTAAAACCTTTCTTTCCACTTGTGGTCTAAGTTATTCTTTGTTTGTAGAAACAGAAAAGAAGTGTATATTGAAAAAATGAAAGCAAAACATAATGCAGGAAGAAATTAATCTGCAGAGGTTTCTGGCAGTTTTAATGACTTCAAGGAGAGGGGAAATAGCTCTGTAGTTAGGAGCACACACTGCTTTTGCAGAGGGCTTGGGTTTTGTTTCCAGCACCCACAGGGCAGCTCATAGCGGTCTGTAACTCCAGCTCCAAGGGATCTGACGCCCTCTTCTGTACTTTGAGGGCACTGCACTCGTACACACATACTCACATATAGATACACAGACATACAGAATTAAAAATAAAGTAAATCTTAAACTAAGCTAACAGTGGGCTGAGGACATGGCTCAGGGGTGGAGCATTTGCATAGCATATGAGAGGCCCAGGCTTCTATCTTCAACACTATAAATTAAAACAAAAAACAAAAATCAATCCTTCCAAAAAATAAAAAAAAACTTTGAACTATTGTATTTTATCATGAAATAAGATTTTAAAAACAGTTCTGGAGTATTTTGTATGGAATGTAAGCCTAGTGCAGTGGCTCCTGCCTCTAATATTTACACTTGCAAAGGTGAAGCAGAAAGAATATCTCAAGTTAGAGGTCAGCCTGGGCTACATACATTAGTGTTAGTGTGAACCTGTCTTTAAAAAAGAAAAGGTGGAAGAGATTCAACAAAAAGATAAAGCAGCAACAACAAAAAACCCTGTATGGTGCCTGGTCAGTAATGCCTTAAACTCACAGCGACTGTGTCAGAATGCTGAGAACCCTTAGGAAGGGCTAAGGGGCTAGCTCCATTAGGAGCATATTCATCCAGCGTGCTTGAAGTTCTTGGTTCCATGCCCAGACTCACATAGACTGGGCATTGTGGTGTACACTATGGTGGTCCCAATACTGGGGCAGTGTAGGCAGGAGGATCAGAAGTTGAAGGTTGTCCTTGGTTAGAGTGGGTATGAGGACAGATTGAGCTACATGAAGACCCTATTTAGATAGATAGATAGACAGACAGACAGACAGACAGATAAATAAGAACATTTCATAATTTCTCATCTGTTTTCACTCAAAATCTCATCTTTGGTATCCTGCCCTGACCATGTCTGCATAGCTTGAGATGATCAGTTGTCACAGTGCCCTTGACATGACTGTGACTTTTCACAATTATTTCACACGTTCTTACATACCACCTTAACCTAACTCATTGACTGAGACTGAGGGCTACCCATCAAACGGACCCTCTGGGCAATTTCCTCCCAACACTTGTCTTTAAGGGAAGAGAAAGCACCCCAGAGATATCAAGTATCTTCAGATTCCCAGAGTACAGGAACAGCAGGGTCAAACTAAAAGGCTCATATATTGATTTCTTGTGTGTTTGCAATTCTCTTCTCTATTTACTGCACAGCTAGCAGAGTAGCCCCAGCTACTCACTTGATGCTAAAATGCATATGGGTTTTTGTTGCTGGCTCTGTGGTGTGTGTATGTGTGTGTGTGTGTGTGTGTGTGTGTGTGAGAGAGAGAGAGAGAGAGAGAGAGTTGTGATATGTGTATGCTTGCGTGTAGTATGTGCATATGTTTGTGTGGTATGCATATATATATATATGTATGTATGTATGTGTGTGCTGTGTGTATATGTGTGTTTTGTAGTGTGGTGTGTGTGTGGTGTGTATGTATGTGTTTTGGTATGTGTGTGGTGTGGTGTGTGTGTTTGTGTGTGTGTTGGGTATGTGTGTGGTGTGCTGTGGTGTGGTGTGTATGTATGTGTGTTGTGGAATGTGTGTGTGTGGTATGGGGTGTGTGTGTGTGTGTGGTGTGTATGATGTATGTATGTGTGTTGTGGTATATGTGTGGTGTGTGTGTGTGCATGTGTTAGAGCAGGTACATGTGTGTGTGCGTGCACGTGCACATATGATATCCAGAGGTTGACCTCAGGTGTTTGCTTCAATTGCTCTACACCTTCCTTTTTGAGACAGAGTCCCTACCTGAACTTGTAGCCCACATACTCAGACTGGCTGGCCAGTGGGTTCCAGGCACCCTCTTGTTTTCCTCTCTCACACCACCATGCCCAGCTTTTTATCTGGCTTCTGGGCATTGAACCCAGGTCTTATGCTTATACAGCAAGCATTTACCAGTTGAGCTGTCCCATGACTCCTTGTTGTTTTTAAACACGGTCTCATTGTATAGTCTTGAACTTGCCATCTTCCTATGTTTGTGAACTGCATGGTTACTTCCATCTCAGGTGACCATGCATTGTATAGACATCTCTTAGACCCCAAACTGTCAGTAAGTGCTGGCCACCCTTATTTTTGACTTCCCTACCTTCTTAACTGTTTCACTTTCATGTTGGTATTTTTTCAAGACAGGGTTTCTCTGTGTAGTCTTGGCTGTCTGGAACTCACTCTGTAGAACAGGCTGGCCTCGAACTCAGAGATCCACTGAGTTGGGAGTAAAGGTGTGCACCACCTCCACCCAGCTTCATGGTGATATTTTTTATGCTAGAGGCTGTCACCTAGGAACCAGATCTGATCTTAGCCTACAAAGAAAACATGGAGTTTCTAGTTGGAAAGGTGAATCAGCTGGTAAAAAGGTGATTGCAGCCAAGCCTGATGACCCAAGTTTGATCCCCAGGACCCAATATGGTAGAAGGAGAAAACCGACTCAGAAGTTGCCCCCTAACCTCCATACATGTACAGGCACACACAGATCTGTTGGTTAAATAAAACGTTTGCAGGAATATTTACATCTGTATTCAGGACGCTGAGGCAAGACACCTTTATCTTTGAGACCAATCTGGATACTTGAGATCTTGTCTAAAAAGTTTTAAAATTAAATACTTGCTACATTTACAGTTCAGATGCCACCACTTCTATGTCTCCTCTTTCCTGTTTTCTAGAACATTTAAACAGAAAGATAGGGGTTTTTGTTTTTTGTTTTTTTGTTTTTTTGGTTTTGGAAGCACTGAGGATTGAACCTAGGACTTCAAGCATGTTAGGCTAATGCGCTATGATTGAGCCACCCTGACCATGCTTTAATGAGGTATGCATTTGACACTAGTTTACATTATAATGGGAGTTATTGTTTATGTAGTAAGAAATCAGATTTTGGACCGATAATGATGCTCACAGCCATATAACGATATCCTCTGAGTCTTTCCTGCTCTTTCCAGCTTTCTACCTCACCACAGGTAGCTGATAGCTTTTGTCACTGCCCTCTGTTGTTTTGTGGTTACAGGATAGTTGTCTTGGTCTAGCCATCATACCACAACCTTAGGTTTCAGTGATGACCAAGGGAAAAGTCGGAGAGCCTTTGAGAACAGAAGGTTTTCCCTGGCATTTTTATTTACCAGGAATGTAACACGTGGCTAGAGATGTCTGTAAGTAAGGCTGCCAAGAAGGCTGCTTTGTTGTTGTTGTTGTTGTTGTTGCTCTGCTTTGATATTGGATCTCACCATAGTCTAACCTTGAGTTCACAATTTTACCTCTGCCTTCTAAGTGCTAGAATTACAGGTATGTCCCCTCATGCCAAGTTAATACTTTCCACTTAGAAGAGATCGTGCTACCTAGCCCAGGCAGGCCTGATATTTACTCCATACCCCAGGATGAGCTCAGACTCCTCCCACCTCCACATCCCAAGTGCTGAATGACAGGCATGCTTCATGCTCTGTTCCTAATTCTAACTGTGCTTTTCATTCTTGAATCTGTTCTATTCTTTTTGATGATCAAAAACGGTTCTAGAAATTGCCACAGTAAATAACTTACCAGACCTCATAGGCTCCCCCTGTCATGTATAAAAATAAAGCATTCTTTCAAGATTGTAAACACTCTTTCAAGATTGTAAGCACTCTTTCAAGATTGTAAACACTCTTTCAAGATTGTAAACATTCTTTCAGGATTGTTTCCCCTCTCCCTCATGACTCCATCCTCAGACCTCAGAGAGGAGCAGCCATTTGGCCGTGCTGCTCTCTCTTGCAGGTTCCTCAGTAGTAAAGCCATGTTCTTGCCTATCTCTGCATTCTAATCTGTAATGTAGGCTGGCAAAATGGTTGAGTGTCATCTGTACCAGTTAGGGTTGGATGCCCAGGTTAGCCCAGGCCTCTGTCATTTCCCTGTCTTTCCTTAGAAATCATGAAGGGACTTCGCTTCACAATCACTCCTGTCTTCTTTTCTTCCTGTGCATCCCTAATGCTATGATTGATAATGCTCTTGTCAAGCTGATGGTCATACACATCCTGGACATCTGCCTGCATCTCCCCTCCAGTGGCAGTTAATCACCAAGTCCTATGAAATATATATACCCCCCCCCCCTTTAAAATGTCTATTGACAGAAACTTGGCATTGCCCATCAAATCACCCATGTGCTTGGTTGCAGTGCATAGAATTCCTAGCATATAACAGATACATGCAAGGGGTGAGATAATTCAGTAGGGAATTCCACATCAGGGTCCCCCACCCCGAACTGTGACAGCTTCTCACTTTGCTTGACTGCATTCTCCCTGCAAAGTACATCTTCACTGAGATGCCACTTCCTCTGGGAACTGGCCCAGCCAGTTCTTTCTCTCGATAGATGCTACTGGAAGCCTACTGAGTATCTCCCATAGCAGCCCAGACATCTCTCTCGTAGATGTTGTCTGAGCTTCATTCTTGACAAGACCATCTTAAAGATGGAAAGGTTTGTTTGGGGTCACAGTTCAAGGCAGTCCAAACTGGGAAGTCAAGGCAGCTGGATCTTAGGGCATCTGGTCACATTGTAGTCACAGGAAGCAGAGGATGAGATTTTGTTACATTGTGTTCAAAGGAGGCAGAGAATGAGATGCATGTTACATTGTATTTGGAGAAGACAGAGGATGAGATGCATGTTACATTGTATTCGGAGAAGACAGAGGAT
>JADRCH010000355.1:439694-460957 GCA_019843965.1 Rhynchomys soricoides | reverse complement strand
CAGAGGATGAGATGCATGTTACATTGTATTCGGAGAAGACAGAGGATGAGATGAATGTTACATTCATTGTATTTGGAGGCAGAGGATGAGATGAATGTTACATTGTATTTGGAGAAGACAGAGGATGAGATGCATGTTACATTGTATTCAGAGGCAGAGGATGAGATGTATGCTGATGTTCAGCTCTCTTTCTCAGTTTCTTAGTCTGGGATCCCAGCCAGGGATTGGAACATCTGGCATTGGGTAGGCCTTCCCACAATTACTGTAATCAAGGCAATCTCCCACAAGTATGGCAAAAGACCCTTCTCTCATATGATTCTAGATCTGCCAAGGTGACAGTTGATACTAGCTATGTCAGGTGGCATCATGTCTGTTGTGAATGCTCCATCCAGTGTTTCATAATATTTATTGCTGATTTACTACTTAAAGTGCACAATTCACACCAGGTGTGGAGACACAGACCTATCATTCTAGCTATTCGGGAGACTATGGCAGGAGGCAGGGGTTGTCTTCTGTTGCTGTCAAGAGAGACAATTGCATCAACTCTTATAAAGAAAAACATTTAATTGTGGCTGGCTTACAGGTTCAGAAGTTTAGTTCATTATCATGGTGAGAAGCATGGTGCATATAGGCAGATGTGGTTCTGGAGTTCTACATCTTGATCCACAGGCAGCAGGAGATTCATGGAGTTGAACAATCACTGCCACAGTCTACTTGAGAACATGCCCATTACTTCATACTCCTACCTGGTACTACAAGCATCCACTGAAGTTCTTTGCATTTCCTTTCAACACCTCCAGCCCTAACAGATACCACTTGACCATCAGTCTCTGTGCATGGACCTAGTTTGGACACTTTATATAATGGGAACTGAGCTGTGTGGTCCTTCTCTGTGTTGGTTCTGTCTCTGCTATATCCCCAATCAGCTGCAGAGGAACCAGCATGTGTTGGGTTTAAAAATCAGATATTTGTAGAACTCCGTTCTGACTGGATAAGGGTAAATTTAGAACTCCAGACTTCATTGCTCATTCATATATATACAGTATATGTATATGTGAATGATATATATGCATATGGTGTATATGTATGTGTTTACACACAGATATATGAATTTTTATGTCTGTTTGCTGATATTTTCATTACTGTACATTGATGTATGTGTGTGTATGTGTGTGTGTCCATGTGTTCATGTATGCATGCATACGCTCATGGACCAGAGTACAGCTTCAGGTGTCATTCCTCAGGGGATGTCCACCTTGATTTTTGAGCCAAGGTCTCTCATTGGCTTGGAACTTACTAATTAGGCTGGCTAGCCAGTGAGTCATAGGGATCTTCTCATCCCTCTCTCAGGTGCTGACATTACAGACACATGCTGCCTGGCTTTTTGAAGAAGGATGCTGGGCATGTAATTCAGGTCTTTATGTGTGTGTGTTCAGTACACTGTTTACTGAGCTTCTGTCTCCCCAGCCTGGTAAAAGAACATTCTGAACTCCACAGCCTAGGCTCACCAAGACCCGTTACTAGATGCCAAGTAGAGTACTTTGAAGCATCCTTCAAGTGTCAGCAGCAGCAGCAGCAATGGCCACCGTGATGACATTCAATGATGATAGGCACCAAGCCAAAGTACCATAGAGACCTCCCTGTGCCAAAGCAGCCTGTGTCTGACAGTGTTCCAGAAACCTAGTTACAGATTGCATGTGGACAATTCTGGGTCAAGTTCCAGCCACCACCACCCTAGAGGTCCCTTGAAGGCAGAGCACTGTAGGAACAGTAGCCATCTTTCTTGGATACAAATCCTGGCACTTAGACGTTGTGTTTCCACAGCAATGGCCATTGCCAGCCTGGACTTTCGTAACCCAGTGGTGTTAGACATGGGTTGTAAAACAAATACACTCTTCCTATAGAATTTGGAGTCAGAGTCTGTACCCCAAAAGGCAAGTTTGTGATGCATTCTTAATAAGTTAAGTGAAGCAGCCAAATTAATAGTAAAAAGTAAACAGAGGTGATTTATTCAATAAATCCTTAATGGGAAGAAAGACAAAGAGATCCGTGGCTTCTCCACTCCTTCTCAAGTTCATCTTGATGGTCCTGATGTAAGAGGACCTCCTCTGACTGGTCCCCTTTACTTCTCCCAGTATGAGATTCCTGGGGAAATTCTCATGTTTTGGGGGGGTTCAGACTTGGGGGTTACAGTGTCTCTTTAGATTGTTTCCAGGTTGGTCACACCCCTTGGAATGGAGTTCTGGACTTGTGAACAGGAAGAGCTGGGCTTACTGCTTATCAGTCGAGACTGGTTTATGGAGAAAGTGATTCAATTCCTTCGAGGGTTGAGTTTTTATCTTGCTGTGCTGGGTGTCTGGTTTATACTAGGCTGTGAAGAGATACTGCCTCAGACACCAAGAAGACAGCTGTTTAGTTTATTTGTCCAGGTGTCCAGGTGGAAAAGTTTGGGGACAAATGAGTCCTTATTTAGAGTTCTTTATTCTCTCTATACCCTTCCCCTAACACAAGGTGACCGTAGATAACCTTCTCCAGCTTGGAAAGACCTGAATAAGCTTCCATTGGACTAACACCCTCCTAGCCCAATGACTGCTTCTCATTATAGTTAGAATGGAATGGCAGACTAGGTCTGTCCTGTTCTGTCTGGGTCCCTTCTTGTTCTTTTGGCTAGTTGGAGGGTGTTGAGGCTAGAGGACCATGGTTTAATTGGGGGCCACTTATTAGGTTGAAGGTCATATGTGTTGATTTGTAGAGCCCATGAATCTCTTTAAAGTAGAATCTTCAAAAATATTATGTATGTATGTATGTATGTATGTATGTGTATATATGTATGTATGTATGTCTCTCTCTCTGTGTATATTTGTGTGTGTGTGCATGTGTGCATGCACACATGCACGTGCACACACGCACACACACACACACACACACACACACACACACACACACACATATACCATAGGGCACATGTGGTGATCAGAGGGCAACTTTTCAGGGGTTAATTTTTTTCCCTCCACCACATGGGTCTTGGGGAATCAAACTCAGTTTGTCAGGCTTGTTAAGTGCCCTTATCCACTGAACCGTCTTGCTGGCCCCTTCTACTTCTAAGTCCATAGCCAAGTAACCATGCCCTTCTCCTCATTGTTCCTGTGTCTGGGCTTCTTTGCATGGCTGTATCTATTGTTACTAGGAGGCTCAGCATGTGTGCCAGTTATCACTGAACTATGTGGGAAACATAGACATATCTGTGACTTTCTACGTTCTTTGAAATCATCAATAACAAATTCCCAGGTTTCATTCATTTGATTGGCTTTAAGTTACCAAATCATACCAATTTCACTTGGACATCTTAGTTCAATCTCTTTTTAATATGAGTATATGTATGCCTGTGTTTATACATGTATATGCGTGTATGTGCATATGTGTGTGTGTGCGCTTGTGTGTGCAGTTGTCCTTTTTCAAGCACCATCTACATAAGCATTCAGGCAGGGTCTCTCACTGGCCTGGAAGTTGATGCATATACTAAGCTGACTAGCAAGGAATCCCAGGGATCCACATGTCTATGCCTCCCTGACACTGATATAGCAAGTATGTGCTACTATGTCTGGCTGTTTTTAGGTTCTAGATTGTTTTCAAAGTAGGTTCTGGGGACCAAACTCAGGTCCTTGTGCTTGCAAGCCAAACACTTTCCCTACTAAGCTATCTTCTCAGCACTTTAAAAATTTTGTTCATTGAGACAGGGTCTCATGCTGTAGCTTAGACTGTAATTCTTGTAATTCTCTTGGCTCAGCTTCTGAGAACTGGGATTACAGGTCGAGCCACCATACTCAGCTTTTTATTTCCATCTTAATTATTAACATTAACTCCCAGATCATACATTATACTTCATATAATATAAATAATTATAAGTGTGGACATACCCATATATATGTACACACAAATGTACACACACATATATGCACACAGATACATATAAATATGTACACACACATACACACATATATATGTACACACACACATATGTACACATACACTCAATCACATACATGTATGATGGTGGAGATGGTGATGCTGCTGCTGCTGATGGTGGTGGTGATGGTGATGATGATGAATGCCTATGAAAGAGTTAAAGAGGCTACAGTTAAAAGAGGCTGATTACTGACAGCAATCACAGAGCTGATATTGAGGCAGAGAACCCCTGTGGGTACTCAGATAAGGAATTATGTAAGGAACACCATCACGGAGCTGCTTCCAGTGTGGAGCTTGGTTGAATGTACAGATCTGCATCCTGATGAATGGCAGTTCCACTGGGCCATGTAGAGCAGGGTTACTGTGCTGATCTGAGGTCCTGGGGACAGGTTTGGGAGTTCAGTTGCTATTTATCCCATGACACGTGTCCAAAATGGACTCATGGTATATTCAGTAGGTACCACTTTACCTGGGTGTTAGTTACCTCTCTATTCATATGACAGGTTTGGGCATCTGGTATGTTCAATAACTTCACAAACTTACTTTCCTGATAAGGTTTTGGTGTGCCCATGAGTCCATATGTTCCTGACCACAGCTGATAGATGCATAGGTGGGGATATTTTATTTGCATGGGTAAGTTATTTATCAGTTTGTACCTTGTGGTTGGTGCTGGACAGGTAACAGCTTTTACTTACACAAACAAGGCACACAGAGTCATTTTGTCTCAGTATTTACAATTAAAACAGCAAGCTGATGCTTTATAAAATGCAGTCATCAGGCTGGTGAGATGGCTCAGTAGGAAAATTGATTGCTGCCAAGCCTGATAACCTGAGTCTGGTCCCTGGCAACTGCCTGATAGAAGGAGAGAACTGATTCCCAAGAGCTTTTCAGTGATGTCCACACATGATATGGTGGTATGTGTGTACTCACACATATACACATAAATAAGAAAATAAATAAATAAATGGAAAGAAATTACAATGGGGTCATCTAGAGTAGAGTACAGTATCATATTCACATAGAAGGTTTATGTCAAAGTCATGCCAACATGCTTCTAATTGCTAGATATTGATGGAGTATTTATCATTCTCTTGTTGTTTTGAATGAATATTTAACAAGACACTCATAAGGACTGTTCAGAACCCTTCATGAATGTACATGGGGTCTGGCAGGTGGTGATGAAGACTCCAATTAGATGATGCTTAGGAAAATGGAAGGCAGCATTGACTGAAGGTGGTAGTATAGTCTACTTGGTAAGTACTATTTATTTTTCTGCCACTGAGAATGCTAGCCTCCCAATGCAGGACTGTGACACTGTCATCGCCATCATCATCATCCCCACCACCATAATCATTCCCATCATCATCAACATTCCCACCATGCCCATCATCATTGACCAACATCACCACCAACATGAAAACTGTCACCATCATCATCCCCATCTTCACCACCACCATTTTTATCAATACCATCATAACGATCACCATCATCACCACTACGATCATAATCACAACCATCATCAACAGCAGTAGCACCATCATCATCACTGTAATGATAGCCGACATTAAAACATTAACATCACCATCATCATCATCATCACCATTAAAACCATGGTCATAACTACCATCATCACTATTGTTATTACCACCACAGCTACCAACATCATCTTCATCATGGTATTGGCTAACATTTACTGACTAAAATAATTTTTGAACCAGGGGGTCATGTCTCTTATAAAAGCAACTTAAGCAAAAGTCCTGATAAAAACAATTTAAGTGGACAAAGGGTATATTTTTGTTTACAGTTCTGGGGGATCATGGTGGCAAAGACATGGCATCTGGATGGGACGACATAGTGGCAGAAGAAGGCAGCTGGCTGGTCACCTTTCATTTATACCCATCAATCTGAGATAGAGATATATATCCCAATCTTAATGCTTCTTTATCATACAGCCCAGGATATCATCCCTGGGTGTGGTGCTATCCACAATGGGCAGATCTTCCAACATCAGTTGACCTAGTCAAGATAATTAATTCCCCATAGACATGCTGAGAAGCCCATTGCTCAAATGATCCTTCATTTTTTGTCAGTTAAGTTTAACTATGGCACTGACTTTAAACTTCTGATCCTTCTGCTTACATTTCCCAAGTGCTGGAACTACTGGTATGTCCCATCATGCCTGGCTCATAGCTGTTATTTTTGGGCATTGTGTCCTGACATCTGACCAGGTTTATATGATATTCCCATTATACAGATTAAGAAACAAAGGCACAAAGAAAGTAGCAACTTGGCCAGCAGAGGATAACTGACAAGTGAGAAGGCTTGATTGAACCATCTTTGGTATTATCACCCTCTTCCCTGCTTTGATGTTGAACCCACCCTCTAAGACTTATTACACAAGCTTTTTCCCAGTCTAGGCTACATTACCCTTAGGATTCCATTTCTACCTCTTTTCTGTTAATGTTGGTCTCTAGAAAGAGATTCATATTCCTTCTCCTGTCCCACTCCTTCTGATGAGTCACACTCTGAGCCACCCCCTACCAGAGGATTCTGGGCTACTGCTCTCCCACTGAGCCACACTCCAAACTTCTCACTGAGGAATTGTAGACAGGAGCTCTACAACTATGCCATTTCACCAGCCTTTCACTGGCATGGCCCGGGCAGGTAATAGAGACCTACAGAGTAGTCAAGGGACAACATTTCAATAGGATGTGTGACTTGAGTCAGAGGTTATTGACATCAGCCAATAACCTCTCAGGCTTGAGAGTCAGCCAAAGGACATTTCTCCCATTGTCTATTCTTTGTTGATCAACGGGAAGGGAAATATCCACATCCTGAATACCTTCCAGCTGATCTTCTGGTAGAATTATAACTATCTGGGTCCTTCTGAGTAGGCATTTCCCATCTTTCTGGTGGAATATTCTGGAATGATTAATGTAGGAGAGAGGTACCCCTTTTCCCTTTCCTTCCTGAGATCTTGGCAGGAAACCTGAGGTTGGATGTAGATCTTTGTGTGGGTGAGAATGGAAGCACATATGTGCCTATGCATGGAGACCAAAGAACAATCTTAGCTGTCATCTGTTAGGCACTGTCTACCTTGTCTGTCATCTTTCATTTGCATGGAACTCAGCAAGTAGGCTAGCCTGGATGACCAATGAACACCAGGAATCCACTTGTATCAACTCTCCAGAGCTGGTATTACAAGCTTGTGCCACCATGCTTGACTTTTGTCTTTGGGTTCTATAGCTTGAACTTGGGTCCTTGTGCTTGCAAAGCAAGCACTTTACTGGTGGGGTCATCTCATTAGCCTGTTTATCTTAAAGAATAAATAGCCATCTGTCATTTGCAGAACAGTGACAAGGAAAGGGGTCTTCTGGGTATCAAAACATTGCATAGTTTAGTTTTGAAACAAAAGACTTGCCACAATAGAACAGACAGTTGGTGTCACTATTTATGAATGTCTGCTGGTTATCTTTAACACTGGTTACCTTGAGAAAGTATAAAATTACCCAAGAAGAGAGTCTCAATAAAGGGTTGTCTAGATCAGGTTGGCTATTGGCATGTCTGTGGGGGATTGTCTTGACTAAGGTAACTGATGTGGGAAGAACCAGCCCACTGTGGGTGGCACCATTACCTATTTAAAAAGTCTTAAACTTTGCAGGAGTGAAGAGATTTATCTGAGTACAAGCAAGAAAGCACACATACATTCAATTTTCTCTGCTCCTGATAGAAATGGTACTATGGCTAGTTGTCTCAAGTTTCTGCCTTGACTTTCCTGCAGTGATGGACTATGGCCTGGAATTTGAGCTAAAATAAATCCATTCTCCCATAAGTTGCTTTTTGTCAAGCTATTTTATCACAGAACAGAAATGAAACTAAAACACATGGGTATAAAGTTGGAACTCTGAAATTTGTGATGGTGGGTATGGCCCAATTTTGCAAGACCCTTAAATGTAGTTTCTGTTGTTGGGCAGCCAACCTACCAAGACTTGTTCAGACCATGTTCAAGAGGGAGACAAAGAGAGATTTAACAGTAAAGTGAAAAGCGCTCAGACATGACGTCACAAGTGGGTACCACTCTGAGTGTTGGGTATCATTGATAAGAAGGGGAGAGGGTGAGCATTTTCAAGGTTTAGCGACAGACTATGGTGCTGAACCTTTGCTATGTTTTCAGGTAGAAACCATGCAATGACCAGAGGCTTCATTTTTGTGTATTCATTTTTTTTTCTTTCTTCCATAGAGAGTGTGAACAGTTTTGCATTACTGCTTCATAGATTTAAAAAAAAAAAAAAAGTCCCAGGTTGACTTTCTGTTGGGAAAACTTCATTTTCCATTACAGTGACATGCTTGATGGAAGGGGTAATGAGTGAGATTATGGGCCCCATGCCCCATGCCCCAGGGAAGATGGGTTTGCCAACAGCTCCTTTATGGGCTGTTTTTATCAACTGTATTGTCGAAAAACCAATTTTCATGTTGAAATGGCTTTCTTCTCCCTAAACAAATTGCTTTTCATAGCATTTGACTGGGGTAGCTGCCATAGTCTTTGAAGATTAGCTAACTCACTTCTCAGCCTTGGTTAAAATCCACACCTCCACAACCTCTAGAAAGTCAGTGTCCAGGGTTCTTTTATTCCTTGTAGATGAATTTATGGATAGTCAGTGGGAGAAAAGAGTTTCAAGAGGAATCTCACACAAAAGAAAAGCTTTGAATTTTCTAAAATAAGAGTTCAGATGATTTTGGTGGGGAATGGGCACTAGAATGTAGAAAGAGTGTGGTTGAATGGCCTGCTTTGGTTGAAATCTGAAATGTGCCCCACAGACTCATGTTTTGAAGCTTATTCACCAGCAGGTGGCACTGTTCTGAAGGTTGTGGAGCCTTTACAGGTTGGGACCTGGTTGGAGGAAGTAGATCCCTGGGGACTGGACTTTCAAAGTTATAATCTAGTCCTGTTCTTCCTGCTTCATGGTCTGTTACCTCATGAATAACCTTGTTCTCAGGCTCTAAAATTACCATGTACTCCCTACCACAGAGGTCTGAAATGTCTCTGAAACTATGAGCCAAAGGAAACCCTTATTCTTTTAACTTGCATCTATCAGGTATTTTATCTCAGTCACACAAAAAATAACCAACACACCTCCACTTCATTCACTATTTTGACTTTGTTTGGCATTTTAATGGTCCCTTGTTCTGTACATAATCACTGTCAATATTAGTAGTTTAAGATAATTCATCTTTACTCTTTTTGGTCTTTTCTTCCTCCTGTGGTGTTGTGTTAACTTTTCCTGGGGAGTTATGTGCAAACCTCTATTCACCCTACAGAGGGAACTGACAATAGGCTTCATCGAAGTCCAGTGAAGTGAACAAATGAATTTTTTGGGTTTATTTGGAGAGCACAGGTAAGGAGCCATTGAACCCTGATATCCATGATTCATTTCTGTTGCTGTGAGAAAATATCCTGACAAAATGCTGTTTTGGGAGAAAGGGAGTATTTATTTGATCTACAATTCTATGTTATAGTCCATCACAGTAGGGAAATTAAGGCAGGAGCTTTAAGGCAGCTGGTCATATCCAGAGTGAAAAGCACACACAGAGAGAATTACTGCATACATGCCTCGCACTCAGCTGATGTCCTCTACTCTTAATTTAGGACCCAAACCCTGGTAATATTGTTGCCCACTAACAGGCTATGTCTTTCCACATCAATTAACATAATTAAGGCAACATGCACACAGGTCAACCTGATTTAACAGTCTCTCATTGAGACTTTCTCCCTATGTATTCTAGATCACGTTAAATTGTCAGATGGCCTCAAACCAGTTGCATCACTGCCAAAGACCCACCCATTACAGATATTGGCCTTACAGAAGCTGCACTCTGCAGCCCCCTTGCATTTAACTTTCCATTTCCTATATACTCTAGTAACTTCGAGGATCTCTCACAGCCAGAAGGCAGGAGGGAGTAATGGTTAGACTACATGTGAGAATTCTGTGACCCTCCTCCTATCTTCCACTAGAGAGTGTCTGCAGTTCTACTGTCATTGATATAGACCTAGCCACTTCTGTATTGTTCTGCTTATTTCGTTGCCATGGATATGGGACCACATTATCATTGCCCCATGATGGCATCATGGAGGAAAAAAAGCCATACTACAATTTATCATTTGAATGCCCCCTAGGTGGAAGTGTTGAGGTAAGAAACTCTTTAGGAGGTGTGGCCTAGTAGAACTTAGGTCATGAGGACCTACCTCACTCCTGAAAGTAAATGTAGTTTGCATGAGACTGTGGGTTAGTTTCCATAGGAACAAGTTGTTTTAATGCCAGCATCTTCCTTACACATATCCTGCTTCAGCTTTTGAACGTGCCATTGCTATTGTGAAGCTATCTGCCTTGAGACTTTCAACCAGATTGCCATGTTCTTGAACCCCTAGAACTAAAGAAACCTCTCTTCTTTATTAAGTACTCAACCTCAGATATTGTGTTATAGCAGCAGATAAAGACACCCTCTGTCTGTTTTTCCACAAGGTATCTGTTTTTATAATAAATAATTGTATGATATCTATAACTTTATATCCTGTAATCTTGATAACATTTACTTTGTCATATTATTTGATAAATAATATTTTTTGTTGGGCATAATGTTGTATTGTTTTTCCTACCCTGTTTAAATAATTAAAAATTTAGAGACAAATTACGAGAATGATATAGAAATGATTATATATAGAAAGCTTCTATATATAATTCACTCAAATTCTCTGATGGGTGACACTTGGGAGTATTTGCTTTGTTGCTCTCTCTCCTTCTCTCCTTCCTTACCCACTGTCTGTCCTTCAAATTAAAGAGGTATATGATAGGCAGGTTGATAGACAGATTTTTAAAATGATAGATAATAGATGGATGATAGGTGACAAGAGATGGCTGATAGATAAATATAGATGATGGATAGGTAGACCATTTCAAAACCTTTGTAGAGCTGGCAGCAGACAGGCATGATATCCTTTACAGTGTGTTTGGCATCCACAATAGTGTCCGGATTTGGTGACTGTATATGGGATACATCCCCAGGTAGGGCAGTCTCTGGATGGCCTTTCCTTCAGTCTCTGTTCCACACTTTATCTCCATATTTCCTCCTGTAAGTATTTTGTTCTCCCTTCTAAGAAGGACCGAAGCATCCACACTTTGGTTTTCCTTCTTCTTGAGCTTCATGTGATCTGTGAATTGTATCTTGGGTATTCTGAGCTTTTGGGCTAATATCCACTTATCAGTGAGTATATACCATGTGTGTTCTTTTGTGATTGGGTTACCTCACTCAGGATGATATTTTCTAGTTCCATCCATTTGCCTAAGAATTTCAGATCCTACTACAAAAACCTATGAAAAAAAAATTAAAAATAATTGCACATACATACATATATACACATATACACACATATATGAAGACACATACTTATTCAGAATATTTTTAAGTCTTTTAAGTCAATAATAAAGACTGAAATTATGATAGTGGTTATAATTGAGCTGGAAGGAAAGGACTAAATTAAGAAAGTATATTGGTGGCCCGAAACTATGCCATGTAAAATTATACTTCCATGAAGTCTTTTAAAGAAAAGATTTTAAGGAAATGTGGAATAGTTATAGCTTCAATAATACTGGGTTAGATAAACACTCATATATATAACATTCTCTTTTATGGCCTCTTGCATCTGAATATATTAGGATATGAGATCAATAGGTTTAAAAGTATGAATGGGAATAATAAATAGCAAATTAAGACTGGTAGTTATATCTACCAGTTATATCTGGGGAGTGAGAATGAAGGGATCAGGAAGAGAGCTCCAATAGCACATGTATTAATTTTTTTCTCTTATTTTTTAAAATAAAATTAAATCATAAAGGGAAAGCATGGAGATTTCTTACAGGTGACTGTTGGCTTAGAGAACTTCAGTGTCCTGTAGGCCATTATCTAGGCCATTCTGTATATACAGAAAGTACTATAGTGAAAGATGTGAGGCTCAAGCCCCTAGGGCGCAGGGATGTAGGATACATAGTATCCAAGGCTGTGGTACTCAAGGAGCCTGAGCCAACCTTGAGCCCTCTAGGGAGGTACAACCTCAGGGCAGCAAAAAGGAAGGAAAGGAGAAGCCAGAGGAGAGCAAACAGCGGGTAACACACAGCTAGGTTGCCACCATCTCATGACTGTGCTGGAGGAGGTCTGAAGGTAGGCTTTATAAAGATGCTGTCTCAGGAATTTATTTACTGGATTTTTCCTTCATTGTCATAATAGTTGGGCCTGACTTCCCTTCCCCTCCCCAATCCTTCCCTTCCTCTTTCCTTCCCATCTCTCCCAAGTATGGCAGTGTGCAGTACTGGGAATGGAGTGTAGGGCCTGCTGCATGCTAGGCAATGGCTCTATTGCTGAGCTATGTTCTATATCACTGACTAGGGATTGCAAGTAGAAGCTATTCCACTGAGACACACCTAACCACTCACTCACTAGGGTATTCCAGGCAGGTGCTCTACTGCTGAGTCGCACTTCCAACCTGGAAGATTCTACTGATGAACTGTACCTCGATCCACCTATTTACCTATTATAGAGACAGGGTTTCACTAAACTGTCAAAGCTGAACTTTTTGAACTTGTGATCCTTCTGTCTCAGCTTCCTAGGTATTTGGAATGACAGATTTGTGCCAACCAATATAGCTGCTATACTTATTTTTAATGGACATATTTAATTGTGCATGTTCATTGAACATCAGGTGATATGTACAGAGTGTTTAAGAGTTAGGTGAGGTTATTAGCATATCTAACACTTCAAGCACTATTATTTACATGCTGATAAGCTTCAAAATACTCTCTGCTATCTGTGGCTGGAGACCTCTCCCTGGTCCACCAGGGCTCCATAGCCAAATAGTGCTGGGACAAAACTAGACTCTCAGGAGTGTGGAAGGGGGTAAGAGGAGCAACACTGCTCTGTGGGACTCGCCCAGAATCCTTGGGACACAGGGACTGAAGAACAGCTGGGGGGTGGGGGGAGCCTTCCAGTTTCTATCTGTGGCGAGAGACCTCTGCCTGGGCCACCAGGGCTCAATAGCCAAATAATGCTGGGAGATAGCTAGTCTTCCAGGAGTGTGGGCAAGTCTGTGCTCAGACGAACCCATGTGGAATACCCAGGACACAAGGATTGAGGAATGGGCTTCTGGTTTCTTTTGGTGGCTGGGGAGCGTATCCTGCGACACAGGGCTCCATACACAAATAGTGCCAGGAAAGAGCTGGTATCCCATGAGTGCTGACACACCGTCAAGCACAGGCAAGACCACCACTTCTGTTCAAATTCACTGGATCAAGAAGGACCCTTGCAGAGCCATCAGGACATAGGAACCAAGGGACAGCTGCGGACTAGATCCTTTTGGTTTCAGTCTGCATCCCAGAGCTGACCCTGTACCAAAGCTCTCCAAACCCAAATTCCTTTCAGAGAGAACTGGTCTTCAAGGAGTATTGACACCTAGGCTTGCAGGAAACACAAGCCACAGTCAGAGAGAGTAAGACCAGCTAACACCAGAGATAACCTGATGGCAAAAGGCAAGGGCAAGAACATAAGAAACAGAAACCAAGGCTACTTGTCATCATCAGAACCCAGCTCTCCCACCACAACAAGCCCTGGATACCCCAAAACACCAGAAAAGCAAGACTCAGACTTAAAATCACATCTCATGATGATGATAGAAGATCTTAAGAAGGAAATAAATAACTCTCTTAAAGAAATACAAGAGAACACAGGTAAACAACTAGAAGCCCTTAAAGAGGAAGCAAAAAATCCCTTAAAGAATTGCAAGAAAATACAATCAAACAGATGAAGGAAATGAACAAAACCATCCAGGAACTAAAAATAGAAATAGAAACAAAAAATCACAAAGGGAGATAACCCTGGAGCTAGAAAACCTAGGAAGGAAATCAGGAGTCATAGAAGCAAGCATCAGCAACAGAATACAAGAGAAAGAAGAGAGAATCTTAGGTGCAGAAGATACCATAGAACACAGTGAAAGGAAACGCAAAGTGCAAAAAGCTCCTAACCAGGATATCCAGGATACAGTGAGAAGACAGAACCTGAGGATAATAGGTATAGAAGAGAATGAAGATTCCCAACTTAGAGGACCAGTAAATATCTTCAACAAAATTATAGAAGAAAACTTCCCTAACCTAAAGAAAGAGATGAACATAAATATACAAGAAGCCTACAGAACTCCAAATAGATTGGACCAGAAAAGAAATTCCTCCTGTCACATTATAGTCAAAACACCAAATACACAAAATAAGGAAAGAATATTAAAAGCAGTAAGAAAAAAGGCCAAGTAACATATAAAGGCAAACCTATCAGGATTACCAGACTTCTCACCAGAGAGTATGAAAGCTAGAAGATCCTGGGCAGATCTCATACAGACTCTAAAAGAACACAGTGCCAGCCCAGGCTGCTATACCCAGCAAAACTCTCAATAATCATAGATGGTGAAACAAAAATATTCTACGACAAATCCAAATTTGCACAATATGTTTCCACAAACCCTGCCCTACAAAGAATATTAGATGGAAAACGCCAACTCAAGGAAAGAAACTATACCCTAGAAAAAGCAAGAAAGTAATCTTTCGACAAACTCCAAAGAAGGTAGCCACACAAACATAAAAATAATATCAAAAATAACGGGAACCAGCAATCACTATTCCTTAATATCTCTTAATATCAATGGACTCAATTCCCCAATAAAAAGACATAGACTGACAGACTGGATCCAGCATTTTGCTGAATCCAGGAAAAGCACCTCTGTGTTAAAGACAAACACTACCTCAGAGTAAAAGGCTGGAAAACAATTTTCCAAGCAAATGGTCCAAAGAAACAGGCTGGAGTATCCATTCTAATATCAGATAAAATGGACTTTCAACCAAAAGTCATAAAAAAAGATAAGGAAGGTCACTTCCTACTCATCAAAGGAAAAATCTACCAAGAAGAACTCTCAATTCTGAACATCTATGCCCCGAATGCAAGGGCACTCACATTCATAAAAGAAACTTTATTAAAGCTCAAAGCATACATTGTACCTTACATAATAATAGTGGGAGACTTCAACACCCCACTATCATCAATGGACAGATCTTGAAAACACAAACTAAACAGAGACACAGTGAAACTAACAGATGTTATGAACCAAATGGAGTTAACAGATATCTATAGAACATTTCATCCTAAATCAAAAGAATATACCTTCTTCTCAGCACCTCATGGTACCTTCTCCAAAATTGATCATATGATTGGTCACAAAACAGATATAAGAAGATTGAAATAATCCCATGTCTCCTATCAGATCACTACAGAATAAGGTTTGTCTTCAATGGCAACAACAACAGAAAGCCCACATACACATGGAAGCTGAACAATGCTCTACTCAATGATAACTTGGTCAAGGAAGAAATAAAGAAAGAAATTAAAGACTTCCTAGAATTTAATGAAAATGAAAGTACAACATACACAAACCTATTGGACACAATAAAAACAGTGTTAAGAGGAAAACTCATAGTTCTGAATGCCTCCAAAAAGAAACTGGAGAGAACGTATACTAGGAGCTTAACAGCACTCCTGAAAGCTCTAGAACAAAAAGAAGCTAATACACCTAAGAGGAGTAGAAGGCAGGAAATAATCAAATTAAGGGCTGAAATCAACCAAGTGGAAACTAAAAGAACTATACAAAGAATCAACAAAACCAGGAGCTGGTTCTTTGAGAAAATCAACTAGATAGATAAACCCTTAGCCAGACTAACAAGAGGGCACAGAGACCTTATCTAAATTAACAAAATTAGAAATGAAAAGGGAGTTATAACAACAGATTCTGAGGAAATTAAAAAAATCATCAGATGCTACTACAAAAGCCTATATGCAACAAAATTTGAAAATCTGGATGAAATGGACAAGATTCTAGACAGATACCAAATACCAAAGTTAAGTCAGGATCAGATAAGCCATCTAAACAGTCCCATTACCCCTAAAGGAATAGAAGCAGCCATTAAAAGTCCCCCAATAAAAAAAAGTCCTGGACCTGATGGGTTCAGTGCAGAATTCTATCAGACCTTCATAGAAGACCTAATACCAATACTCTTCAATCTATTCCACAAAATAGAAACAGAAGGAACACTACCCAATTCATTCTATGAGGCCTCAGTCATACCAAAACCTCACAAAGACCCAACAATAAAAGAAAATTTCAGACAAATTTCCTGTGTAAATGTAGATGCAAAAATGCTCAATAAAATTCTTGCAAACGAATCCAAGAACACATCAAAACGATCATTCACCATGATCAAGTAGGCTTCATCCCAGGGATGCAGGGATGGTTCAATACCCGGAAATCCATCAATGTAATCCACTACATAAACTAAGTCAAAGAAAAAAACTACATGGTCATTTCATTAGATGGTGAAAAAGCATTTGACAAAATTCAATGTCCCTTAATGATAAAAGTCTTGGAAAAATCAGGAATTCAAGGACCATATCTAAACACAGTAAAAGCAATGTACAGCAAACCAGTGGCCAACATCAAACTAAATGGAGAGATACTTGAAGCAATCCCACTAAAATCAGGGACTAGGCAAGGCTGCCCTCTCTCTCCCTATCTATTCAATATAGTACTTGAGGTTCTAGCTAGAGCAATTAGACAACAAAAGGAGGTCCAAGGGATACAAATTGGAAAGGAAGAAATCAAAATATCACTATTTTAAGATGATATGATGGTAAACTTAAGTGACCAGAAAAACTCCACCAGAGACCTGCTATAGCTGATAAACACCTTCATAAAAGTGGCCGGATACAAAATTAACTTACACAAATCCATAGCCTTCCTATACTCAAAGGATAAACAGGCAGAGAAAGAAATTAGGGAAATGACACCCTTCACAATTGTTACATACCATATAAAGTATCTTGGTATGACTCCAACAAACAAGTGAAAGATCTGTATGACAAGAACTTCAAGTCTCTGAAGAACGAAATAGAAGAAGACCTCAAAAGATGGAAAGATCTCCCATGCTCATGGATTGGCATGATTAATATAGTAAAAATGGGCATTTTAATTAATTGCCGAAAGCAATCTACAGATTCAATGCAATCCCCATCAAAATTCCAACTCAATTCTTCATAGACTTAGAAAGAGAAATTCTCAAATTCATATGGAATAACAATAAAACCAGGATAGCAAAAACTATTCTCAACAATAAAAGGACTTCTGGGGAATCAGCCTCCCTGACTTCAAGCTGTACTACAGAGCAGTAGTGATAAAAACTGCATGGTATTGGTACAGTGACAGGCAGGTAGATCAATGGAATATGATTGAAGACCCAGAAATGAGCCCACACACTTACTGTCACTTGATCTTTGACAAAGGAGCTAAAGCCATCCAGTGGAAAAAAGACAGCATTTTCAACAAATGGTGCTGGTTCAACTGGAAGTCTACATGTAGAAGAATGCAAATTGATCCATTCCTATCTCCCTGTATAAAGCTCAAGTCCAAGTGGATCAAGGACCTCCACATAAAACCAGATACACTGAATCTAATAGAAGAGAAAGTGGGGGAAAGTCTCAAACACATGGGCACAAGGGAAAAGTTTTTGAACAGAACACCAGTGGCCTATGCTTTAAGATCAAAAATCGACAAATGGGACCTCATGAAATTACAAAGCTTCTGTAAGGCAAAGGACACTGTAACTAGGACAAAAACAGTAACCAAGAGATTTGGAAAAGATCTTTACAAATCCTACGTCCAATAGAGGGCCAATATCCAATATATACAGAGAACTCAAGAAGTTAGACTCCAGAGATCCAAATAATCCTATCAAAAAATGAGGAACAGAGCTAAACAGAGAATTCTCAACTGAGGAAACTCGAAGGGCTGAGAAGCACCTAAAGAAATGTTCAACATCCTTAGTCATCAGGGAAATGCAAATCAAAACAACCCTGAGATTCCACCTCACACCAGTCAGAATGACTAAGATCAAAAACTCAGGTGACAGCAGATGCTAGCCAGGATGTGGAGAAAGAGGAACACTCCTCCATTGCTGGTGGGAATGCAAGGTGATACAACCTCTCTGGAAATCAGTTTGGCAGACCCTCAGAAAAATGAACATAGTACTACCTGAGGACCCAGCTATTCCACTCCTGGGCATATACCCAGAAGATGTTGTAACATGTAATAAAGACACTTGCTCCACTATCTTCATAGCATCCATATTTATAATAGCTAGAAGCTGGAAACAACCCAGATGTCCCTCAACAGAGGAATGGATACAGAAAAAGTGGTACATTTACACAATGGAATACTATTTAGATATTAGAAACAATGACTTCATGAAATTCGCAGGCAAATGGATGTAACTTGACAATATCCTGAGCGAGGTAACTCAGTCACAAAAGAACGAACATGGTATGTACTTACTGATAAGCGGATATTAGCCCAAAAGTTCGAAATACGGAAGAGTCACTTCACAGTAACCATTAGGCTGAGTGTGAGGCCCAAGATGGAGGAGTTGGAGAAGGGACTGAAGGAGCTGTGGGAGTAGGCAGCCCCATGGAGGGAGCAACAGTGTCCACTTGGCCTGACCTCCTGATGCTTCCTGAGACTGGATCGCCAACCAAAGTTTACACATAGAGGGACCCATGGTGCTGGCCATGTATGTGGCAGAGGATGGTCTTGTTAACCATCAGGGGGAGGAGAGGCCTTTGGGCCTGAAGGTGTTAGATCCTCCAGTATAGGAGAATGCCAAGGAGGGAAGATGAGAGTGGGTGTGTGGGTGGGTGGGGGAATACACCCATAGAGGCAGTGGGAGGGGGAGGGGATAGGGAGGTTCCAAAGGGGAGATCTGGAAAGGGGGAAACATTTGAAATGTAAATAAAGTATCAAAAAATTAAATGAAAAAAAAATACTGTCTGCTAACTATTTTGCCATCATGGCTGTCAAAACACGTTTCCTTCCAGACTATAGAACATGAAAACAACTCTCTCCCCTCCAACTATACTCCTGTAACCATTAACTCTTCCCATAACTTCTTCCCCAAACCTTCAGACAATGCTAAATATATTTGATAGTGTTGTCACCTTGACAAAATCTAAAATATCTTGGAAGAAAGTTCTCAGAGAGTGCCTGTGGGAAAGTAAACTTGAGGTATGAAGACTTAACCACTGTGGGTGGCACCATTCCCTAGGATGGGATCCTGGACTGTATAAACTTGAGACAGCAAGCTGAGAACTAATATTCATCTCTCTGCTTCTTGGTTGTGAATACAATATGACCCCGCTGCTCCAAGCTCCTGTTATCTTCCCTGTCATAGCTTCTCCACCATGATAGACTCTGCCGTCTGGAACCATGAGCCAAATAAACCCTTTCTTTCTTAAGTTGATTTTGTAAGACTATTTTAGCACGGCCACAAGGCAAAGACATCACAGTGAAACCAAAACCAAAACCAAACAAACAAGCTAGATGTGGTAATGTACCTATTATCCCAGAACTGGGAAAATGGAGATAGGTAGGTTCTGGCACTGGTCTACAGTCAATCCAGCATGGCTGAATTGATGAGTTCCATGTTCACTAACAGATTTTGCATCAAAAATAATATGTAAAGAGATTGAGGGAGATACCTGATGTCTTATTTCAGGTTACTCTCACTGTGATAAACACCATGTCCAAAGAAACTTGGACAGGAAAGGGTTTATTTGGCTTACAGTTTCATATCACTGTTCATCATTGAAGGGAGTCAGGACAGAAGCTCAAAGGCAGAAATCTGGAGGCAGGAGATGATGCAGAGACCACAGAAAAGTGCTGCTTATTGTCTTGTTCCATATGGCTTGCTCAGCCTCCTTTCCTACAGAATCCAGGACTACCAGCATTTTCTTAATTGAGAACCTCTCCTCTCAGATCATTTTAGCTTGTGTCAAGTTGGCATAATCACACCTGACACTGAATATAAATGTGTACACACACATTTACAATATAAATGTGTAGACACACATACTCAAAACATGTGCACACACAATATTTTAGGATGGGAACTGTGTTGTGTGGGTGTGTGGTCCAGAATGTGACCCTGGGTGGGTTTTCATGAATAGAATGGGTAAAAAATTCAGCAAAGCAATTTGTTCAAGAGATTAGATTCACTTAGAACGATTGCAGGGGTCTGGAATGGAACTGTTGTGTTGACACACAATAAAACTTCACAAACCCAAAGAGGAAAGCAAGCTAGCTTAGTCCTACACTGGAGGATCCAGGCAGGTGATTAGGAATTGTTTTTAGTGCCCAACAGCCAAGTGTGTTGGTTTGTTTTGTGTCAAGTTGACAAAAGTTAATGTCATTTGGGAAGAGTGACTCTCAGTTGAGAAAAATGTCTTCATCAGATTGGCCTGTAGGCAAGTCTAAGAAGGCATTGTCTTTATTCCCGATGGCTGTGGGAGGGCCCAGTACAACGTGGGTGGTGCCACCACAGGGCAGGTGGAACTGAGGTGTGTGAGAAAGCAGGCTGGCAAGCCATCAGGAGCAAGCCAATAATCAGTGTTCCTCCATAGCCTTTGCATCAGCTCTTGACTCCAGGTTCCTGCCTTGAGTTCCTGTCCTAACTTCCTTCTACAGTGGACTGTGATGTGGAAGTGTAAACTGAATAAAACCTTTTCCTCTTCATGTTGCTTTTGGCCATAGTGTTTTATTTCAGCAACAGAAACCTAACTAAGACACCAAGGGAGGATTAGGGCGTGGTGAGCTTCAATCTTTCACCACTGACATTGAGTGCTGTATAATATTGGATCTAATTACTGTCCATCGAACAGGATCTTACATATTCCAGTGCTAGCTGAGCTTTCCCACTGACCCTGCTCATTTTCTGCTATCACTGTCTAAGTTTCTGCCTCTTCCTTCCTGTCCATCATGAAGGACAGAGCTTCATTAGCATCCTGCCCTAGCTCAGCATGTAGGAAAGAAAAGCATGTAGGAAGACACAGTCTGCAGTGGAGTCAGGGTTACTTGGAGTCAGCTCTTGATAAGTCATTTCCAAGTTTTTGCTTTTGCCAAGATAACTTCTAACCCCAAATGGCTTAAGATTACAAGGACCCAGGGCTGGAGAAATGGCTCAGCAGGTGGCAGAGACAGAAGTTAAAGGAGTTAAAGGTCATCTCTAGCTACATAGCTTGGGCTACATGAGTTTCACTGAGAACATTCCCTCTCTCGCTCTATTAATGTGGGTGGGTGGATGTGGGTGGGTGGATGTGGGTGGGTGGATGTG